>MVGT01003476.1:0-32523 GCA_002174775.1 Macleaya cordata
TTTGTTGTACTCTTATCACCTTAGTAATTTTTAATTAGGTGATAGTGTGATCCTTAACCATAGTCACATTGACAGGGCGAATTTAGACTTTCAAAGCTTAAAACTACTCCAAAATAAGACTTTAGGGCTTTCTAAAATACCTCCCAAATAGCTAGTACGATAATAATAAAATTAGAAACTAAATTTGACTCAGCACAAACAGGTTTCCTAAAAAGTTGGATTTCTAAATAAAATTAAATTTTCTAAATGTTTGGTTGTAGGAATAAGGGGAAACTATTACTAATGGGTCCCCTCACTTACGTTTATAAGATTGTATAATCTAGGTTAGATTAATCCTAACCTAGTTTAGTTAAATTAGCCCCCAAACACTAAATACACCCAACTTAAGTTGTGTATACCCATACTAAATAAATACAAATCATAGAACATACTGCAATAAAATATGGGGTATTACAGGTATACCCGAACTGGAACCGAAATCTTAACAGTTCTAATTGGGTAGACCCGTTACGGACCCGATTTTATTTGGGACCATAAAATGTGGAACCAGAACTGAGACTTTCGGTTCTGGTTCAGTTCGGTTCCGAGTAAATGGGTACCTGTCGACACCCCTAGCGTGTATGCTTCATTCCTAGTTGTAGGATTTAGGTACCCATCACTTCATTAATTAGATGAACAACAATGATTGATTTTTGCTTATTTGATAATCAAGGAATTAATTTCCAACTATTGGATCATCTTGGGACTTACCAAAATAAGGAGAATCAATTATTGTAATCAATAATGACAAAAATAGAATATGGAGAAAGAATTTAGTAGTGAGCAATTCTACTAGCACATTTGGTTAGTAGAGAATAAATGATGTCCATCAATGAAATCTTAGTCTCAATTACTTAGTATAAATAATGCAATCAATTTAAAAGATACTAAATATATAGCAAATCAAAGATTTGTAAGCAGTTATGCTAGCTAAAACTGTTAATTACATTGATGTGGGTCTTACTTACACATTTAGATAGTTATCATGGAATTTCAAATAATAAATAGATTATGTTAAGGTGTATAGTATGTTCACTAAACTATGGTGTTTAACATCCTTAAGGCTTGAAAAGTGTCTATGTAATTCAATTCAATGGTTGGGGTTTTTCACCATAAGGTTAATTTCCAACTTGGTAGAAAATTCTTCCTAAATTTAGTTGTAAGCACAAGATTTGGTAAGTTTAGGGAGAGTATAACCTCCCTAATTATATCAAATACACTAACTAAAAATAATCTAATATTCTTTAAAATTTGAAAAAGATTTCCTTTCCTAGATACATCTTAAGCTAATAATTTTCCTCAAACATTCATTGTCATTTGTTTGACTACATTTGAATTTTGAAAGAGATATTGCCATAGACTACGTTTCAAATCTTCCTTATATATGAATATCTTCCCAAATCAATGTGAAATAAATGCATATATGTATATGTATTTAAATATATGTATAATCATGGACAAGAATGGATAATAGGAGAGAGAGGATATCGATTATCTCTCTCTCTTTCTAGTTAGCGTCCTCCATAATGTGGGGCCCACATTATCCTTTGTAACATTCATTTATTGTTTTAAAAATGAAGATCTTGTGTGACGTATATATATATATATATATATTATGTATTTACATACACATAATTACCTATGTTTATATGGAATAATGATGATGACATTAATGCATTTAATGTGGGGTCCACTCTTATCTAGAATGCAAAATAGTCTTATTTGTCTAAGAATGATTTTACATAATTAAGCATATATATATATATATAAGAGAGGCTATATAGCCCCTCCTTATAGAGCCCAATAATGGCCGCATAATCCAAACCCTCCATTCATTAGTCGTGTACGGTTGGATGCTATAATGAGTTCACAGAGCCGAGAAATTGATATGTGACTTTTGGAGTAAAAATCTCGGCTAAAAGTAAGACGTGTTTAACTTGACACGTGGCCATTTACTGTCAAAAGTATACATGTTGTCGAATAAGAATCATCTCTCAGAAACTCTAGCTCTCCCCTCTGTTTCTCTAGGTTTCTTTCCTTCTCTATCTAATAGATTTCAAGAATCAAAGATTTGGATAAGAAATTAATGGAGAATAAGCTTGCAAGAAGAAGGGAAAACGAAATCCAGTCAAAACTCTATGGATTTCATACCTTCTCTGATCCAGGACGACTTATTGATTTTATGGTCTTTTGTGATATTAATCTGAGTTTTCCTTCAGGAATGTGGAGAAATTAAAGATTATAATGTTCAATGTATGCTACTTGGTGTTTCTGCTCTCAATGAAAATAAAGGAGTCGTTGTTCCTATGTACAACATTGAAGAATGTATTAAGCACTCTTTACCCCCTTTTTGCGATCACTGTGGATGCATTGATACTTTTTTTCTCTCTTTACATATCTCTCTCATGGATTGAACAAAATGCTGATTTATTAATTTTTTGGTTCTCTTTGTTTCTTTAATTTTCGTCTTGGGTTTTAAATTAGGGTTTTGGTTTTCAACTTAAGTTTGAGATTAAGTTTCTATGATGGATTAAATTAAAATTTAGGTCAATTTGTGATCTGTTATTCTGAAATTGAATGAAAATCCAAGTTTTTGTGCGGCCTAGAAATGATGGATCTTTGGGATCGATTTCGTACTACTCTCAAAACTCAGTATGAAATTTGAAATTTTTGGTCTCTGTAGAAAAGGATTTCAAAGAAAGAGTAGAGAGATGAAGGGAAAGCTGGAGTTTTTTAGATGATTCAATAATACACAAACATTTGGCAGTAAAGGTCACGTGTCAAGTTAAACACGTCTTTACTTTTATAGCATGTCTTGCTTTTAGCCGAGATTTTTACTGAAGTAGCCATATGTCAATTTCTCGGCTCTGCCAACTCATCATAATATCTAACCGCACACGAAGAATAAATGGAGGGTTCGGATTACGCGGTCATTATTGGGCTCTATAAGGAGGGGATATATAACTTCTATATATATATTCAAGTATTTGAGAGAGGGTAAGGCTAACCTTCCCATTCTCTCTCCCTCTCTTTCTGAAGAAAACGCCTACACCCCTATGGGGTCCACATGAACACTTATTTTTATATATATATTTATGTGTAGATGTATATTTTCTTTTATACTAAGAATTAAGCTAACTTTATACTTGTAGCAATCAATATTTGGGAAGGGATTTTCTCACCTTCNTATTTTCATATATATATATATATATATGTACATGTATATTTTCTTTTATACTAAGAATTAATCTAACATTATACTTGTAGCAATATATATATTTGGCAAGGGTTTTTCTCACCTTCCTCCCTTGTCATCATAACTAACCAAGTGTGGGGTCTAATTCCCCACACCTCACATGTGCCACATCCATATTCTTTTAAATAAAAGTATGCTCTAATTATGATTATGCATGCATGCAAACAAGTACGTAGGCAAGGACTCATTAATTCTACCCCATCATATCAACTAGTAGGTTTTACTCCCATTCTTGCCTTGTTAGCCCTCTAACAAGGCCCGCTTTGACCCGTGGGCTTAGGCCCACTTTCAGTCCAATCCACAATGTAATCGAAAAGAAATTATCGGGTGTTACCTTCATTCTCGCTTTATTAGCCCACTAACAAGACCTGCTTTGGACCCGTAGGCTTAGACCCACCTCGGGTCCAGTCCAATTTAGAAAAGAAAAATCTCGGGTGTTACAACAAATTCCATAGTGTTGCCTCCACAACCAAGAGGGGCGAGAGGGCCATTTTGATTTTGTAATGTCCGATGACTCAAACTACGAAACCCACTAGTACTATCAAAACAAAAAGAGGCTATGAAAGCTCCCTTGGGTTTGTCAATGTTCATAACAAGATAATGAACTCAATTGTAGTTCATGCTTGAGTTAGAGTTAGGGTGTATCCTTCATGCAAACTCACACATCATCGAGAATCAAAGAGAAAGCACGCCATCAGACTCAAACTTACCACCGGAACTCACCACGTGTTTGGTAAGTGACCTTAATGTCATTCATATGTCGTTAGAATTGCATTAGGACTTTGCCTCATTAGCTATGATGACCTTAGAACATTATTGAACATCTCTAGGTTCATTTCCAGCTAAAAGTAGGCTAGTATCGATACCCTTCAAGGGGAGTATCGATACTGACGTAGCCTGACTGACAGGCTAGGTCAGTATTGATACCCACTGAGGGAGTATCGATACTAGACTCCGTAAAGCTTTTGGAGTGTTACTGATCTTAGAATCCGTAACGCTTTTGAAACGTTACTGAGCCAAGTATCGATACCCTCTGAAGGGAGTATCGATACGGACTTAGCCTGAGTGACACAGGCTAGGCTAGTATCGATACCCACTCAGCTGGTATCGATACTCAGGCTTGTTCGCAAATTTGGGTTTTAATCCTGTGCGATTTTTGGCCTAGGGCTTTATGCCTTTTTGGTCTTTTGACCCAAAATCCTTAGGTTTTGCTCCTTCTCTTTATATAGAAGAGAGTCAAACATTTAGGGATAGAGTAGGTTTTAGAGAGAGAAACACCCTAGAACTCCTTCATAGTCATCTTCTCCAAAGCTAGGGCTTTGAAGTTCTTGAGAGAGATTGCTCACTCCTCTATGAGAGTTGATTTAGATCTATTCTCATAGGGCTTTTCATTTTAGCTAGACTTGAAGATCATTCTAGCATGAGAGCCACAAAGTGTTGAAAAATACCAAATCTTCAAACACCATTACAGTCACTGGTGGAGTTCTAGTGAGTTCGTTGGTGGAGTTCCGACGAGGTGCAGGCTCGTAGATTTGAGCATACAAGTACAAGGCTTGGTGGATTCTGAGTTGGAGGCGTACAAGAGGCTTGTGGATTCAAGCTAACAAGTTTGGGGCTTGGTTGATTCCGAGTTGGAGGCGCACATACAATTGAAGAGGTGATTCGTGGATTTAAATCGTAGAGAAAGGCCGGTTGAGTTTGCATGAGGGATTCATGTTGTCGATGTGAATGGTTGTAAGATTTCTCGCAACTCTTAGTGGTAATTTCTGGACTAGGTCCCTGGGTTTTTTCTGTTAGGTTTTTCCCCGTCAACAAAAATCATTTGTGTTGAATGCTTATATATGTGAATGATTTTTGTGCAAGATTGAAATATTCGATTCTCCCTTATTTCCGCATTTGAGAATCGAATAAGTCAATACTTGTTTGTTTCAATTTCTACTTGTTGTGAATTTATTATGAATTAAATTTTTGAATTGGTAGATATTGATCCCCCTTCCATATACACCTAGATTAGTGTTTATTGGTTAAGACCTAAACCTAGGAATAGGTGATATTTTAGGCTACTATTGATATCTAAAAATGGGATAAGGGAAACTGTCAGGCATGGTCAGAATTAGTCTTTTAAGTTGACTTTATAAAAATAACAAATAGATAACGACTATCAAATTTGGTCAAGCTAATTACACAAATAATTGTTTGGCCTTATGTTTCCCACCTTGAAATCCTAACCACCTCGAACGGAAAAGTTGAATTTTTATTCGGCTCTCTCTTGTCGAACATCATTTTTTGATCATCGAGGTAAACCCATAAATGAGGGAGTTGTGCTAAAAAAATATTTTTGGAGAGGGTATTGGTTCCACTATGTCTTCTAAAGAAACTCAAACATACCATTTTCAGTAATTGGATCAATCTTTGAACTTTTTTTCAAGTTTTTTCGAGTTTCGATCGAAGAAAATAAAACTCAAATTCGCAACATGTTCGTTCTTAACAGTGTGAACAATTCAGAATGTTCGCATATAAGAGTATGAACAATTCAGAATGTTCACATATAAAAGTGTGAACAATTTAGAATATTGGCATACAATGGTGTGAACAATTCAAAAAGTTTGCATATAAGGGTATAAACATTCAGAAAATTCGCATACAAGGGTGTGAACAATAGAAAATGTTCATACTTTAAAGTGTGAACATATCAACATCATCATCCTAATTTTTTTTAAGCCTGAGTTAAAACTTATAGAACCCACAAAAAATCATGGATTCAATATAGTTTTAACTCTAAAAAAATATAAACAAAAACTGAAGAAATACTCGATTTACTTGGTCAATGGATTTTATGTTTTGGGCTAAGTTTTAGATTTGGTAAATAGGTTTTGACCAACTAAAGATAGCCCCAATGATTTATTAGTATACTCTTAGCCAAATACAGTAGCTCTTATCCCATTTTTAGATGTCACTAGCAGTCTCCAAACAAAAAAATGAAAACAACCTAGTAAGATGGGATGAATTATTTTGTGGGTTGTAGGTCTTAGGGTCTTGGGTGTTAAAAAGAAAGAATGGGTGGAAGTAAAGTTTCCTTTTTTAAAATTTAAAAATTGCATATAATTATAATAATACCCCTTTAATGAATGTGCTTCTTTGATACAAAGTACAAACTCAACGTAAGAAACAACTTTGTCCCCTTATTCTCTTTGTTGTTCTCCTTTCGGCTGTTAAATTTTTTCTTTAATAGATTTATCTTTGCTTCGAAAAAAAAAGTAAGAAACAAATTTGTCCACAAGTACAACATACAGAAAGATATAAAATGCACACGCATATAAATCGTGACTTTGTTTTAATAGAAACAAAGAGAACTAAACTGCACAAAAATTGTAACTAACATTGCCAAATAATTCCTCTAATTGGAAGATATTTAAAATATTTTTTTTTGTTATTACTTTTAGGGAGAACGTCCAAAACATCCATTATGAGTTTATTTTCAGTTTAAGCCACCAAATAATATATGATGTATATATATAATCCAAAATTAAAGTTCAGATAGATTTGCCCTCTAACTATAGGTGCATGTTAGCACCAACTACTTCTTTTTTAATTTTATTTTTCAAATAAAATTGTCATAATTTTAAAAGTGCAAATTAATTTTTCACAAAATTTATATTTTTGAAAAGCATTCGTCGAGATCTTCGAAATGAGACTAGACAACAATACTTTTCCCTAAAGTTTGTTTTTTATGTAAATTTATTTTTACGTAACATAAAATTATATTTTTAACTAGTTTTTATTTAGATTGCATCCAAATTTAAATTTGCATGCTTCAAAACTAAGTAACATCAGAAGAAAAAGTGAAAATCTCAACGATTACTATCCAAACATATAAATTTCGTCAAAATCTGTTACTCAAAACAGTATTTTTGCACGGTTAGTACATATGCAAAAATATTTTTGCATAAATTTCACAAATTCTTTTTTTCAAAAAATATTCTTGACTATTCTAGTTTTGAAGATCTCGAAAAATGCTTTCTAAATGTATGAATTTGGTCAAAATCTAAATTTTTGTTTAAGAGATATAACAATTTGAAGTTTAAAAACAAAAAAGATAACGAACTTTCTCTCTCCTATCTGTACAAGTTAGAAAAAAATAAAAAGATGATTGAAAAAAATAAGAAGGGTAAACACAGGAACAATAAAAATCAAAAAATTAACTAAATAGATTTGAAAAAGTTTAAAAAAGACTAAATAGACTCAAAAGCTTTTAAAAAAAGGTATTTCAACCCTATTAAAAATCTTGTGGACCAAATAGATTCAAAAAGCTATATATTGGGTATATGGCCATTTTCTCTACTTTTATTACTATAATTTTTTGCATCTTCAGTTCAATTTTGTTTGTTAAATAATCACTTACTCTAAAAACTCAAGCTTGTAGAGAAAGCTATGCAAATCTGGTGGTGAGCCCATTGTCCCTAATATTCCCCCATCGGGGCACTTTATTTTTCTTCTTTGCACTACAATTGGACTTGAATCGTTGACCTCTTAAGATCATTTGCTTTGATTTCATATTAAACAACTACTTTATTTAAAAGCTCATGTCTGTAAATAAAGTTATTATTATTATATTTATGCAAATTTAAATGTGGGTGCAATGTCTCAAATATTCTTACGGCTTGTGTTTCAAAAACAAAGATACTCTTTGACGACTTTAAATTATATAGTGACCCTTAGTATTACACAAACCAAATGTGACGTGCTAGGAGTCTTGGACTTATTGGTAAAATAGGTTATTCACGTCATGGTATCAAATTCCACGATGAGATTCATCTTTAACGTCTAATTCAAAAAAAAAATAATCAAGCCATATGCGTCCTGGGTGTTGTACGTGGACATCCTTTCTGCCTATGTGGATGAAGATACTCGACATTCAATGTGAAAAGATGCATTCGCTTTTATTATAAAAGAGTTAGGATGATGTTTGTTTGTTTTTTACTTTTGTTGTTTTATCGAGCATTTGAATTTGACTATGAATCTAACCTTATTTCACTCTGCGAATCTAACCTTGTATTCAATACATATGATCTTCAAATTTAGGAGTTTAAAAACAAACTCATGTAAATTGTTCATGACTTTCATCTTAAATTCATTCAATATTTGGATTGAGTATTCTGTATAGAAGTTTGACTCGATGAAAAGGTATAACCTTACAGTTAGTCACATGTTAGGTTATATACCCCTTTTATATAAATCATTGTTTGTAGGGCTTACATGTAATACATTCGGGAGCTCATTTTTAGAGACGATGTTCTCCTCACTATGTATTTCATCATATTAAAAAATCAGCTTGATGAAAAGATATAACCTTATATAACATTACATTTAGTCACATGTCAGGTTATATAGCCTCCTTATATAACTCATTGCTTGTAGGGCCCACATGTAACGCATCTGGGAGCTGATTTTTAAAGACGATGTTCTTCTCACTATGTATTTCATCATATTAAAAAATCAGCTCGTTCTAAAATTTCTAACTCTCTCAAATTAGCCTTTAAAAAATTCGTAAGTTTTAAACTTTTATTTTGACCGTTGATTTAAAACGGGTATATTTGAGAGTAAAAGTTTTAGAACAGGCTGATTTCAGGTAACTATATTCTCCTCATCATGTAGATCATTCTCTCTAAAAATCAATTCCTGGATGCATTCCATGTGGCTCGACAAAGAGGTTTTTTAAGCGGCTATATAACCTGTTTTTTTCCAAATATAGTTGACCAAGGTTGACCATTTTTAATCTGCCCAAGACTGTGGGTCAGCAGCAGCCCAAAAGATGTGGTGTCAAACACAAAAATTATGTGCCAACAATAGTTTTGACACCCCCATACAAAATAAAAACCATTAGGTTTGACTAAAATGTTGATCCCATAATGTAATGGTTTGTTTGGATGGAGAATTTTAAGCAGGAATTTTGTGGGAATTAGGGATTTGGTGAAAAACTAGTTAGAAATCATGTTATAAATCTAGTTAGTTTTCTACTAAATTCTTAATCCCCACAAAATTCCTACTTAAAATTTCACATCCAAACGAACCATAAGAGTTTTTTTTTCTTCTTTATTTAAATACATAATTGACCAAAGCTGACAAAAAAATACAAAAAATTTAATTGAAGGAAAAAAAAAAGCGGCCCAAAAAATGTTGTATCTATCAACCACAAAAATCATGTGCTTAACATTTAAACTCAACAAATCCACGTGGGTACATGGCTTCCACTCTAAATACTAAAACCAAACTCCTTCATTAGTCTTTTTCAGTATTTCCTAGGCAAGTTCAAACATCTCTATATCTATATCTATATATAAATAATTGAAAGTTCTATCCAATCTTGGCACTCCTAAATTCTGAACTCCCCTAAAAAAATGGCCTCTATAGGTTTCTCTACTAATTTCTGTGCTTCAAAATCTTTACAGGCTTTCACCCGGACTGGCACAAATCCTTCCCCTTCAATGGCTTTCCTCAATTTATCTACAAAATTATCATCTGGGTCTTCAAAATCCACCTTTGTACGCCATGGGTTCTCTCTCTTATCTTCTCAATTCCCTGGGTTTCAATCAAAATCTTTTAAGACAACTGGTATTGTTTATGCCAGAGCTGCAACTGAGAAGAGTATTCATGATTTCTCTGTCAAGGTATTTCTGGGTTCTCTATCTTCTTCTCTCGCTAAAAATTTCTGGGTTTTGTTAGTTTAGAATCACTATGTTGACATGAGTTTTTAGTTGAATTAAAAACCTTATCCTTTTCTTTTTGCTAGTAAATCAATATTACTGAGTGAACCCAAGTTGTTTCTTCATGTTTAGTTGTTAGAAATCTTCAATTAGATTTTAAAAAATCTGATATTGCTAAAATCCCTGATTTTATTTTATTCTTATGATGACTTGATAAGAATCAGAGTTCAAAAAAGAAAAGAGAAAGAAAGAAAGAAAAAAAATTGCATCTTTGTTAATCCATAGAAGAAAACCAGTTCATAACACATAGAAACCAGCATCCCTCTTGTTTGTTTGAACTATTCTAAACAGTAACAAAATTGCAAAATTTCGTTTTTGGTATGAAATGGTAACAGAGTAGGAATACCCTAATTGTTACTTTGTGAGGGTATATGTTTAAATTAGTGAAGCGCCTCATCGCTTTCTCTCTCTCTCTCTCTCTCTCTCTCTCTCTTGGTAGAATTATTTTAGAAATTCTGATGTTGTGAGTAGTAAACAAGAATCTTGTTCTGTTCCAAGTCTTATTTTTCTTAATTGAAAATTTTCTTTTATGGAATTAAGTGCAGTGACATAGGAAAGAATTGTAACTAAAAGCAAGTGATTAAGATTGAGTGATGGAGTTGTTTGGGTGCAGGATATAGATGGGAAGGATGTGTCTCTGAGCAAATTCAAGGGGAAGGTTCTCTTGATCGTCAATGTTGCTTCTAGATGGTAATTTTTTTCAGTGTATTCCAAGCACCTAACCTTTGTGTAATGGCTTATTTTGTGAATTTTAAGGAATTCCTATCTTACTTATGGAACTTTTTTTGAATGTCAGTGGTTTGACAACATCGAACTACACTGAACTCTCCCACATTTATGAGAAGTACAAACCTCAGGGTGAGTAAAATTACTGATCTTGGTTTTCCTTTTTTATCGTTGTCTCATAGCTGGTGATTCAAGTTAGCTTGTACTGTGTTAAGGTTACGATTTCTGGAGTATCTGAAGGTGTGGAAGTAATTTTGTTATGCTTTCTGGAATAGTTAACAATTTTCAAAACTAAGACAAACAGAAACACTTGCAACACAATAGAAAACGGTGAGGCCAACTATAGCTAATGCATCAAACTTCAAAAGAGAACAAATCATTGAATAAACGTTAAGCATAATAATACTAAAAGCCAATTTTTTTCACTTCTCTTCTTACTGATATAGACCAGCAGAGACTAATATGCTAAGTGAAAATATACTAAAATGTGTTATTTAATTACTGCTTATTCAAGCTACCAATTACTTTGGGGCATTCGTCTCATCTGATTGAGTAGATCAAGGGTATGTTGGCTCATATTTTTACTGATAAAATTTTTCAGGAATTTGAAATATTGAGAAGATGATGTTCGATCAAGTTGTATCTTTTATGGGTCTAACAAATCCAAAAGCTTAAATTTGTAACTCGTATATTCACCATATTTATTATTTACTAACTATTATCAATAGCTCTGGTATTAAACATATATCTTGTTGATTGTATAGCACTGGTATAATATTGCCACACATATACTATAGAATTTAGATCCCAACGACGACTGTGAGACCTAAAAGTCAATCTGGTTGGAATTTTTAATCTATTATCATGTGATGGTTTCTTATATTGGATTTGAGAAATTTGGGATCCTTAGATCCAACTCTCAACCACCAATATTGTGATTTTTGGTATTTACGGGAGTATCAAAATTTCACTATATCCACAAGAAAAAGTTTTCACGTTGTATTTTGATGGAGGGATCTAGTGTTGTGAAACTTTAATATTAATAAATTTACTTCCATGATGGATTGTGAACTAAAACCCTGCTTCCCCTTTGTTTTTTTTTTTTTCGAGAAAGAAAAGAATAAATTGAAAGAGATACGAATATACAAGGGAAAGAGACAGTTAAGGCCTTAACTCAGAGTGCCTGAACAACTCTTTCCTAAAAAAATGCAAAGTCTTGGAAATGAAACTGTCCTATAATTCCTAGACCCCTCCCCCATTAATACAATAAGCTTTTCACTTTAAGAATGACTACAATAACAGGGGTTATCTTAGAATTAAAAACATCATCATTCCAGATCTTCCATGTACTTCAAACATTTAATGTTCCTGCTCACTTCTTGGAAATGCCATGTTGAGTGCTCTTTTGGGCATGTTGACTTACAAACATTTCCCCCATCATTTGCTGGCTTACATACCAGAAAGCAAGTTGATTGTTGGTTCTAGGTCATGTGTTGCCTTTTGGAAATTGAAATGATGTACTCTTGTGAATGTTTTATGCATTCTATTTTTTACTTTTGTGGATCGTTGTATGCTTTTCAGGTTCCGTTTTCTTTGCCTTAGATAAACTAATACATTCCTAGATGAAAAATTAGATCGTTGACTTCTTCCGTTCTGGTTAAGGCTGCACATGGTGCGGTTTTAAATCCGGTCCAAACTGATCCGAACTGAAAAAAATACCGACAAACCGCAAAACCAAAACCCCAAAACCCAAAAAACTGAAAAACCGCAAAAACCGATATTTATGGTCTGGTTTTGGTTTCATGTTTTCAAAAAACCAAAAAAACCGAAACTGTACCAAAAACACCGAACCGAAAGACCAAACCAAAAAAACCAGAAAAAAACCCGCACGTATATCTATATAGTATACACATGCATTATTATGTATAAATACACATGCTAACTCATGAAAATATGAATTAAAGAGCCTCGCTCTTAATATAATCACAATTTTATAAGTCAATATATCTATGTCAATTTGTATCCTATATGAGGCAATACATATATGTGATGTGTGTTCTCAAATTTATACATATTTATTAATTAATTTATAATATATTTATTATTTTGTATAATTATTATTTTTATTGTGAAAAAATTCAATTGTGGACATACCGTGATTAAAATTGCCACTATGTTGCTATAGAAAATATGTTGGTATCCATATAGAGATATCTACAATACGAAGATGAACTCTTCACAGACTTCACCATGTATCTTCATAAAAAAATAAAAATAAATCATATTCGGGAACGAGCTATCTTGCAAGTTGTTGGAGAGTGTGCCCCACCAAAACAAATTTAAAACTCCAACATCTAATACATATGAGGAAATTGAGTGCCCCACCAATTATTAAGATTTTAGTATATTGTGCCTTAGTTTTTTGTAAAATTAGAATTTGACCAACTCATTTCTTAACACGTACCCCACAAGCTTTTAGGCACACCAAAGAAATTTGTTGTGTTTTGTGGTTTTCTCCTTAAAAAAATTTATGACTTCATCCTTAATCATATCGTACCAAAATTTTTAACCCTATCAAAATTTAATTTAAAAGTAATAATTAAAATGGATGGCCTATAAATTACTTTATAATTATTTTTGATTGATATAATTTTTTGGTAAGGATGATCTTCTCATATTAAATTTAATAATTTTCACAAAAAAAGAGAGAGAATTAATAATAACTTAAGATGGTTGAACACTTAGATATTTTTTTTCATGTTTTAAATTTAAATAAATATTTGGTTATTATCAGTTATTTATTTTTTAAGTTTGAACGAACTTTAATTATTTATAATGCAAGTGCTCTAATTATGTCATGTTTTAGCTTAAGTTTAAATGATCAATTGATAAATGTTATATGTTAATTTTTTTTTAATCTAGTTAAACTTTAGTTTTGAATGATTTGTCCATTAAAAAAACCGAAAACTCATAAAAAAATCCGAAATTTGGAAAAAATCGAAAAACCCAAAAAATTCAAAAAACCGATGGTGTGGTTTTAGTTCTAAAAAAAAAAAACCATCATGGTTTGGTATGGTTTTGGTCCTCCTAAATTAATTAATGGTTTGGCTATGGGTTTGATTAAAAACCCAACCAAACCGAACCGTGTGCAGCCCTAGTTCTGGTCATGCCAAATCTGACCATCTTGGCCAAGAGAATGAAACTTAAATGAATTTTGAACCATCACCTGGAACTTAGATTTGTAATTGTAAAATATCAGAAATTTCGGTACAAATCATAAACCATGAAGTACTACTAGGCATGATTCGTGGACCTAAAACCAAGGAGTTAGTAAATATATTAGTGAAAGAGGTCACCGTGAACTGGGTTCAAAGTTTTGCTACATCATAAATATCCCAGGCAAGAGTTTTCTGTCTTGTACCTTCTCCATCTAAACATCTCTATTCAACTCACTGGCCATGATCAGAATGAGACATTCAACTCAATGTGAAGTACCTCAAGACCGAGACTTAAAACCAGCTTAGAAGTTAGAACACAGTGATACCAAGATTATAATTCTGTTTTAGTTATAGATAAAATCAGAACTATTACTTTCAATTATCCCACGCCTATATTGCGCTTATGTTAGTCATTATTTGAAAAACATGAAAGAGGAAGGGAGAGATATCCCAAAATTATTCCCTTCTTCTTGTGTAATTGTAATCCAGTGTCTCAGTATCAACCCCTGATAAAAGTGATCCTTCAAAAAGAATACTAAACATTTTTTCTCAACATTATTGTGAAGAAATACTGAATAATAAAGTACCATGTGTTGTTGCGGAACTACATTTTATCATGTCATTAAGTAGTTCACTAAAAAACTGTTTTATATGATTAACATTCATCCACTAGACATTTATTTGTAGACTTCATATCATGTTCAGTTATTTAATATCTAATGAAGAAATTGATTTATGTCCCATGAGTTCAAATGTTGTACGATCTATTTCTTTATCGGTCTGCCTTCTCCTTGCAGTAGATAGAGCAGGAACATGAACAAAAATCTGTAGATAGGTATAAGATCATAGTTACTGATGAATGAATGAAATAATAAGTAAAATCAGTTTAAAATTTTTTCTAACTCATAAAATTCAGAAATAGTTATCTTAGAGGTGATACTAAAATCTGTTGATTATATGATCCAAATGCAGGATTTGAAATTCTCGCTTTTCCTTGCAACCAGTTTGGAGCGCAAGAGCCAGGATCAAATACAGAAATTAAGCAGTTTGCTTGTACAAGGTTCAAAGCAGAATTCCCTATTTTCGATAAGGTGAGACATTTACTTTACTTGTGTATGCCCAGACACAGATATTACGTTCATACTAACAATTGCATGCATGTCAGGTTGATGTTAATGGTCCAAATACAGCTCCAGTTTATCAGTTTCTAAAGTCGAGTGCAGGAGGATTTCTGGGTGATCTAATCAAATGGAACTTTGAAAAGTTCTTGATCGACAAAAATGGAAAGGTTGTTGAAAGATACCCACCAACGACTTCCCCTTTCCAAATTGAGGTATGTTTTATGTGTAAAAATTTGGAAATTTTCTCGATCATTGGGTATTACTTGAAACTTTCGAATAATTTCACTTGAACTGATGACCTTGAAATCCTAGAAATGGTTGGAAGTATTCATGCAGATTCTAGGCGTAGGGGCATTAGAGACTTTTTGATAAAATATACAAACTAAAGTAGTGGTAACTAAGAAAGATGAGATGTAGCTGCAAATTTTAGGACCCAGATGAATTTCTTGCAAGGCAGAGATACTTGAACAGGGATAGAAGGTTTCGAAATTGTGATAATCGAAAATTTGAACCCCTGTTAGTTCTTTTAGAATGTTTTAACATGTAAAAGGCTTTTCTCGGCCCATATGATATGTGTTGGGATAACTTGAGTCATGTGATGATGACTTCTAAGATTATATGTGGCCATTTGGCCCACATGAAAATGAACCAAAGGTTGCTCTTGGGTGAAAATGATCTCTTCCTCATGGAGATGAATTACACAAAAAATCATCCATTTTGAAACCCCTAATCCAGCAAAGTACCTGGAACAGAAACTGGTTATAGTACTAATGGTTCCTGTTTTGGTACTGAAGTATGTGGAACTGACACTAGGAAAATCTGTTCCAGTTTGGTTCCATTCCCGTATAAACGGGTTCCCGTTGACACCCAAATGGAGATGAGATATCTTGTGATGAGTTAAAATTGGGATGTACTGATTTACACATCTCATCACCATCTCTAATGATAATACTAATCTCACTGGTGCTTACAAAACCAAAAATCTGGCCATACTTCAAAAACATTTTAACCATGGCCCTGCTTGGTATGCAGGGAAAATTCGCATCTGCAGTTATTCCCGGTCAAATTGATAAATCAGCTGCTTGGTATGGTATTCCTCTGCTAGTTAGGATACCTATGACCCTGTTTGTCCATGCAAACTACCACTACCACAGCTGTGGTAGGGCCCATGTTGTTGTTATTTTCTTGCGGAACCCCACTTATTCTTACATTTAATTTACACAGGCTTGTGGGGACACATGTAGTGCTGTTTTTCTTTTTTCCCCTCACCATGTTTAGAAAGCTTAATGTTTCCCTTTTATATGTTTCATTAATATTAACATTACTTTTATGAACCCTCTTTTATTGCAGAAGGATATCCAGAAGCTCCTTGCAGCTTGAGTATGCTGTAGACATAAATGCAAACACTAATGTTCTTACTTTGATGGGTTGTGTTTTTCTATTCAGTACAGAGTTGTATGTAAAATTCAGATGTATTATATTTTAAGTCTATTCATGACTAAGCATCCTATTTCTGATGTCTTGGATCCTTCCCAAGTTGTTTTTGAGATTTTTCATTTTTTTTTTGTTAGCTTCTTAGACTTTATTACAAAGGCAAAATCTTATTTCAAGTGCTGTCCAAAGTACATAAGAGGATAACATATGATTAAAATTAATATTAGAAAACGAGTCAAATCCATTGACAAAGCCTATTTTGACAACTTTGACACAACCCTCCTGGGCTCGAATTTGAGATGATCCAAGGGTTTGAGGCTGATTTCCTTACCATGTAGACCTTATTTTAAAACTACCCCATGAAAGCAACAGTGAAATATAACGGTAAGAAATTGATGGCTTTTAAAATGATACGATGACACGATCCTATGAAAAATTAGTCCATCGACCATTTCTATGTGGTCCTATAAAAGCTGTCTCAAAGTTTTGTCCAAATAGGGCTTTGTCAATGGATTTTGTTTTTTTTGACTCTCTCTCTATATATATAGTGATGTGGAATTTATGATAATGAGCTCCTGCGTGCGTGTGAGTTGACAAACACACGTAATCTACAAGTGTCTAATTTGGCACACATCACAGTAAACCCACCTCGTCACCACCACCTAATTTGATGAGGAGGTCATCACCTCAGAAATTCAGCCCTTAGCTCATCTCTATATAGACCCATAGATAGGTGCAAGTAGAGTGTAGGAATAAAGTGGGTATTGGATGGGTTCACTTGGAGATGACTCATGGGGTGATGTGTCTAGATGATGATGAGATCATCGGACACAAAAAATTAGCCCTTGGATCAACTTCATGTAGCACCCACCGTTAGGTATAAACTGAGTGTAACTATTATAGAAATAAAGTTGAAAGACATGATTGGTATTAAGTAAAAGGACACGCAAGACTTTCCATTAAGCTGCATTGTTGCTTTGGAAGAGCCGCTTATATATATATACGAGCCCCCCCAATATGCGCTTCGTGCGGCCCCCATGCGCTCTTCTTGTGCACTCTTCACACGAGATTCACGCGTGACAAACTCAGTTTGTTCCCTCATACGCGCGTGTGAGTTGGTAAATAATGCGACATGTTATTATTAGAGGAAATAAGATTACAGGTGGGCACGCTTGGAGACGACTCATGGGTTGATGTGATCTGAAGTTGAGGAGATCATCTTCACAAAAAATCAACCCTTGGATCATCGCGTGTGAGTTGACAAATTACGCAATGCATTATAATGGATATTAAGTGACTCATTTGGGGACGATACGTGTGCTGAGGTTTACTCGATGAATAGATCATTGTTACAAAAAAATTAGCCCTTGGATTATCTCTATGTGGTCGCACAAACACGTGTAAGTAAAGTGCAAGAATAAAATGGGTATTATTATCTACATGGTCTCACAAACACGTGTAAGTAAAGTGTAAGAATAAAATGGGTATTATGTAGGCCCACTGGTGACTATGTATAGGCTGATGTGATCTAGACGTTGAGGGGATCATCATAAAAAAAATCAGCCCTTGGATTATATCTAATTGAGTACTACAGGTGTAAACAAAGTGCAAAACTGGTGAGAATTTAACATAAAACTTAAAAATAAACTAAAAGGATACAATGGGTATTAATGCCAAAATAACACACAAGACTTCCAAATTAAGGTGGCTAATTTGTAGCCTCATATATAGTATAGACCCCCCACACGCGCTTTCCCGTGTGTAAGTTTGTTGTCCATCCACCCCACACACGCTTCATGGTTGAATATCCAAATGCGCTACGCGCGCAATACTCATTTTACCCCCTCATATATGTTACGCGTGTATGAGTTGGCAAATTATGCGGTGTTCTATTACAGGTATTAACGGGCACACAACTACGGTGATATGGATCTAGACGATGGATAGATAATTGTCACAAAAAAATCATCCCGTAGATCATCTCTTAATAGGCACACAACCACGTATAAGTAAAGAGTAAGAATAAAATAGGTATTATGTGGGCCTACTGATAATTATGTATAGGCTGAAATGATCTAGACGGAAAGGCGATCATCATAAAAAAAATCATCATTTGGATCGACTCCATACACCAAGTGTAAATAAACAACTAATGTTAGTGAGATATATGCAGTATTTTTAAAAGTTCTAAAGAAATTAAAACAAAATGAGAAAAAGAGGACAGACCATTTGTCCGCCTCATTCACTCCCTCTTTTATCTTTTCATTTTTTCAAGAGCATATTGTCTTTACCCCCCAATTCTTAATTCATAAATCACTTATTCCCCCACTGTTAGAGTTTCCGTCGATTGACCATCCATTCGGTCAATTTCGTGTCACGTGCACGACATGTGACCTAAAAAAAGACTAAAACGCCCTCCCTTATAAGTAACCCAACCTAACCCAACCCAGACTTGGGTTAAATGACAGGTGGCATCATCCTAGAAGATATGAGATGGACGCCCGAGATTAAAACTATAGAACTATAGATTTCTTGTTCTTGTTTCGTTTTCTAAAAATGGGGGGTAATTGATTTAACAAATTAACCAGTGGGGGGTTAATGAAAACCAAAATTTAACATAGTCTGTCTCCTTCCTGTTCATTGAATTTGGTTTGACATAGCCTGTTTAACATAACCAATTTGATTAACAAAGATAACATGTTCAACATAACACAACCTTATTAAAAAAAACATAACATGTATTACATATCCATCAAAGAGTTCAAAGCACATAACACAACTTCAGAAATAAACTTTTTAAGAAACACATCAGTCAAGTAACTAAATAACCATGCGTGTGTCTAACACAACAACCATGCTAACATCCAACAAAACACAAAAAGAAGAGTAACTCATCATAAACCATCCACATAAAATAAATAGTTTCAGTTAAGTGTCACCCTCTACGCCACTAACAACTGAAGAAGAAAGTCTATTCTTCTGCTTCTCATGCTGTTGTTGCTGATGTGGTGTTCTAGAAGTTGAACCAGGCCATTTTTATTGTTGTTGTGGGATACCTTCAAAATGTGCTTGTTGGTGTGGTTGTTGGAGTTGAAAACATGAAGGTACTCCATCAAAACTCACAGATTGGTGGAAAGTTTGGTGAACCCTTCCTCCACGCATAGTCTGTGAAATACTTTGTTGCACACAGGCAGGTCTTCTTGTAGCCTTAGACCCAGTTCCTCTACCCAACCCCCCTCTGGTTCTAACTCTACTTCCAGTTCCACTAATTGAATTTGTTTTTAATAAGGTTGTGTTATGTTGAACATGTTATCTTTGTTAATCAAATTAGTTATATTAGACAGGCTATGTCAAACCAAATTCCTTGAACAGGAAGGAGACATGCTATGTTAAATTTTGGTTTTCACTAACCCCCACTGGTTAATTTGTTAAATCAATTACCCCCCCTCCCCATTTTTTAGAAAATGAAACAGGAACAAGAAATCTATAGTTCTATAGTTTTAATCTCGGACGTCCATCTCATGTCTTCTAGGATGATGCCACCTGTCATTTAACCCAAGTCTGGGTTAGGTTACTTATAAGGGAGGGCATTTTAGTCTTTTTTCAGGTCACATGTCGTGCACGTGACATGAAATTGACTAAATGGATGGTCAATCGACAGAAACTCTAACAGTGGGGGGATAAGTGATTTTTTGAAACAAGCGGGGGTAGGTGATTTATGAATTAGAATTGGGGGGTAAGGACAATAGGCTCTTTTTTCAAAGATGTCGGCCCACGTGAGCACTCTCTCTCCCACTTTCTTTTCTCTCCTTATTAATTTTCTTTTTCTATCCTTCTTCTCTCTTTCTTTTTTCTCTATCCAACAAACATCTATGATTGGGTTTTTTTCAAAATCAAGGGGTAATGTTGGAAACGAAAAGAGGACGGACCCCATGTCCTTTTTTATCATCTTTTAAAAACAAAAAAAAAATTAAAAAGAGGACTCTGTCTCTCTTTCTTTTTTCTATCTCTTTTCTACCCTCATTTTCTTTATTTTTTCTCTCACAAACAAACAGAAAAATATAGAATTTATTATGAAGTAAGGGGCATTTTTGGAATATATAAACGGGCACGCAAGACTTTTAAATGAGCCGTTCCATAGCTCGACTAGTCTTTTAAACGACTCGGCCCAAATGGCTAAACATTTATTTCTTTCTTTCCCCTCCTTTTTTTTAATATGGCTTAGCTCATCCGGCTTGGCTTGAGCCGCAATATTCATGAGGGTGAGCCTCTTATATATATGTATGTTATATAATACTAAAAGATATGACGACATCCCCCCAGCCCTACACCCGCTCACACACGTGCTATGCACATATGAGTTGACTGTCTCCTGACAAACTCGCTTTTTTCTCTTGTAAGTTGGCAAATTATGCGGCGTGTGGTTAGATAGGCCCACTTAAGGATGATAAGTGGGTTGATGTTGATCTAGACGGTGAATAGATTATCATCATAATTTTTTTTGTCCTTGGATCATTTTATGTCGAGAAATAAACCATCGATACAAAAATTAGCCATTGGATCGACTCTATGTACCACCCACAATTAGGTATAAATCGAGTGTAACTATTACAAAAAATATTAACGATGATACACATATTGAGACCCACTTGTTGGGGAGATCATCTTAAAAAAAATCATACCTTAGATCATATCTAAGTTAGTCCCATTAGTGAGTGTATGTGGAGTATAAAAATAAGACAAAAATAAAATATATAAAAACTAGTGAGGTAGAATGTGCAAAGGAAGAGTGGAAAAAAGAAAAAGAAAAAAAATTAAAATTTAGACGGATCAACTCCATGTAGTACCCACTCGCATGTATGTAAAATGTAAGAATAAAAGTGAGTATTAGGTAAGCCCATGTTGATATGATTCATTGGTTGATGTTGATGTATATAATGAGAAGATCATCGTGACAAAAAAAATAAAAATAAATCAGTCCTTAGATCATCACCACGCGGCTCCACTAGTAGATGTAAGTCGTATTAATGATAAAATTTTTTACATCCGCGTGTGGGGGTAACATTGAGATAATCCATGAGTTAATGTTGATCTAAATGATGAAAGGATCATTGTAAAAAAAAATCAGTCATTAGATCATCTCTATGCGACTTCAATGGTTGGTGTAAACTGAGTGTAGCTAAAAGTTATACTTAATAAAAGACACAATTGGTATTTTTTAAATTACATTGAAGTCATACATGTCTTCATTGAGCCTGACTGTTAGCTTGGTGAAGTCTCATATATAATACTAGCCTTCGTAACCCGTGCAAAGAACGAGATATTTTTTCTTAAAAAT
Organism: Macleaya cordata; assembly: GCA_002174775.1. Lineage (NCBI taxonomy): Eukaryota > Viridiplantae > Streptophyta > Magnoliopsida > Ranunculales > Papaveraceae > Macleaya > Macleaya cordata. The sequence goes on from MVGT01003476.1 coordinate 21,897, forward strand.
ACTTTGATTTAGGTAATTAGAAAGTTTAGTTACTTTTGAATTTTAATTACTATAAATTTTTAAGGAGAATGAGATTTATCTATATCTATACTACTATATAATGCAAATACTTGAGTGAAGCCTATTTTGCCAAAACTTCTTAAAATACCCTTATGTGTGTTTTTCTATTTGCAAATTGTATATATAAAGTTGTAAATTATTTATCAAATGAAGGATATAGTTGGTACTAGATAAAACTCTAGCATTAAATAACTCCATTATAATATTAAATGAGCAATATGATACATTAATAAATAATAATTATAATTAAGGAATAAACCTAAAGTAAAATATGTACAATACACGTGCACAAAGCTTGATATAATTAGCAAATTGTATATATAAAGTTGTAAATTATTTATTAAATGAAAGGCATAGTTGGTACTAAATAAAACTCTAGCATTAAATAACTCCACTATAACATTAAATGAGCAATATAATACACTAATAAACAACAATTATAATTAAGAAACAAACCCAATATAAATACGTGCAACGCACGTGCACGGAGCTTGTTATAATTAGAAAATTTAGTTACTTTAGGATTATAACTACTATAACTTTTTAAGGAAAGAAATTCTTTATAAGTAAATAAATTTAGGAGAGTGATACGTGGCATAATTTAAGGAGAATGTTTGGGAGAAAAACATGTGGTAGAAAAAGAATTCTCCTATAATATATTATAATCAAGGTATTAAATGTCAATTTATGTCGGCCGAAATAATTGAAATATTTCGGTTTCGGTAGCAACCGACACGAAATTCTACTTACACTGTCGGTTTGTAATTATTTCGGTCGATACGTTTAATATTTTGATATATTTCGACATCCATAAATTTTCAGTTTAAAATATGCAAAAACTTCGGTAAAAATATTTCGACTAACGAAATTAACAACTTAACCTATAAGTTTGTAAGACTGAAGTGAATGAAATCAAATCACTAAAAAAAAGCCCTCACTGTGAAGGCAAGAGAGAAGTAGAGGGAAAGGGAAAGACAGAGAGAGACACATCGACATCCTATTTCGTAAAAAACTCTTGCTGTTCTTGATAAAAGGAAAAAAAACCCTCCCACTTCAAACGTAGGGCAGAGGGAGAACGAGAGAGGGAGAGAAGGAGAAAGGGAGAATGGAAAGGAAGAAGAGAGATGTATACCTTCTTGGGGAACTGCTTTTTCTTTATACAACCTACGATCTCTACCATTTATAAGCTCGATTTTCATCAAAAGTTATTGTAACTCTTCAAATCTTTCTTCATGTCTCCCATATCATCTTTAATTTCACCTTATTGCTCATTGATTGCATCAATTTTTTGTTTAGTAGAGAAATAAACAAAAAAATTTAGGGTTCTGGTTTTTCTATTTTAGAAAGAAAAGAAACAAAATCTTTTTCGTTTTCAACGAAGAGATATATCTCTTTGTTTTCAACTAAGAGATATATCTCTTGAAACTTTTATGTTGCAAGCTGGGCACATCAATTTTTGATGTACATGCATTAAAAAATAAATCTGTTTTAGGTTTCTTTTTGTTATAATATGGGTCCATCAAGTTTTGGTATATGCAGTAAAAAATAAACCTATTTTAAGCTTTTTTTTTTGTAATGTGGGTGCATCAATTTTTAGTGTATTCATTAAAAAATAAATATGTTTTAAGTTTTGTTTTGTTGTAATGGGGGTTCATCAGTTTTTGGTGTACATACATAAAAAGATACATTTGTTTTAAGATTTTTTTTGCTGTAAAGCCTGTAATATGTGTACATAAATTACATTTATAAAATGTCTAATTTTAATTAACCTAGTTTTTTGAAAATTCATATATGGGTCCACATGAGATCGATGTTGTGATCTTCCCAAGTGTCATGTAATATTTTGAGTGTTCATTTAGTTTTATGGCATTGTTATCTTATGAGTTAGGAAGTATTATAAGTTTTATAGGTATGTAAAGTTATATTGACTAGCAACCTCTTAGATTCTTGCACGAGCGATTAACAAAATAACATTAATCTTCATCTCAACCCACCATAATAGTTGTTAGAGGCTCTAATATATGTTTTCATGCTTCTTTAATTATTGGCTACCTTTTGAAAAAAATTTCTATAATATTTCTATCATTTGTACAATATTTCCATCATTTCTATGAAAATGTAATTATTTTCACACAAACCGAAATATTTAACCGAAATATTTTTATTTCCATGCGGACCAAAATTTATACCGAAACAGAAATTTAATACTTTGATTATAATATATTAGATTAGATTAGATTAAGTGCAACATACCTTAAAAAGTTATGGTGAATTCATCATTTTGTACTTTGAGGTTATATCTACATAGGTGGTGTTTATTCTTTGGCATTTGAATCTGACTCATGTGAACCTTACTTGTTTATATCTAACTTATTTGCATTTGATGTTATTTGTTCGATGCTTTTAGGTTTTAATTCTTGGTTGAGTTAGACTTTTAGATTGAGTAAAAATTGAGTTGAATTGAGATGAATGTCTGACTTAATATACAATCCATATGATTTTGTTTTAAAATTCCTAGCCATGAAGATCTTGCAAATACAAAAACAGGTTCAAATGTCCAAAAAATAAAGATCACCATAGTAGAACCTTTTTTTTTGCCAGATTTTCGTAAGTACCACCCAAATTTATTTTATTATTATTATTATTATTATTATATTATTATTATTATTGTTGTTGTTGTTGTTGTTGTTGTTGTTGTTGTTGTTGTTGTTGTTGTTGTTGTTGTTGTTGTTGTTGTTGTTGTTGTTGTTGGTGTTGTTGTTATATTTTTATTTTAATTTTAATGGTACATAACAATGTTTTAAAAACCGGATAAGTAATTGAATCACAGAAGCTAATGGGTTGAGTCAATCTGGTTCAACCATTGGGTTGACCAGTGGGTTAAGTCTTAACTATTAATATAATAATAACAATAAAAACATATTGTTTTATGCGGCACAGTTGGTAAAGTGCCTTTTTGAAGTCACTTATGGCTCTCGTGTTCGAAACTCAATAGTTTAAGTTTTGAGAAATGCTAAAACTCTTAAATAATAATTAGTTGTATAGCAATTATATTGTCACAATTACAATAATCTAATGGTAGCCGAAATAGTAAGAGGTTTGTCATTTTAGGGTCCTGGGTTCAAAACTTAGCAAGCTCATTTTTACAAAATGTAAAAAATTATAACACTTTAACTTAAAAAAAACCAGTTTAAAAATCGACTAGGTCAACTGGTTCACTGGTTCAACCGGCAGGGTCGACCGGTTCACATACAAAAAGAAAGTTTTTAAGAAAATTACTAGGTCAATGTTGACCCGAACCGGAAATTTGACTGGGTCACCAGTTGAATCGGCCGGTCCGATCTAGTTTTTAACACACTGGTACATAGCTAACTCTAGTAGTAAAAAAATTAGAATTTGAGTGAAATATAATTGCATGGAAAAAATGATGGGGATGACAGATTTTTTTTACGCAAGGACAGTCCTGGGTGCACGTTAGCGCGATGCAAAAAGATAGAAAAACCCTTTGCTGAATAACAATGGTGTATTTTAGCAAACCCCTTTTAATGAGTTTTAACATAAAAGTGGTAATAACTTTCAAAATATAAATTGGATTTGAAAAAATTTATACCGTTAGAAAGTATTTTTCAAGATCTTTAAACTAAGATTAGACATCAATGCCAAATTCAAAAAAAAACTCTAGAGAAATCATTTTAAACTCAAATTGTATGCAAATTACAATTTGCATAGGTTTTTAACTATACAAACACAATTTTAGGGGCTTTTTTTTTATTATACAATCTATTTGTATATATGCTTAAAATGTGCAGATGCTCAATATATGGAAAAGTAGTCTATGCAAATTACAACTTGCATAGGTTTTTAACTATACAAATGCATTTTCTGGGTTTTTCATTACTATGCAATCTGTTTGTATAGGGGCTTAGAAAAGTATAGATGTTCAAAAGTATGCAAAATAGCCTATACAAAATACAATTTAAATAGGTTTTTAACTATGCAAATGCAATTTCTGAGTTTTTTTTTATTATGCAATCTATTTAACTAAAACTGACATACTATATTAGCAAATACAATAAGATTTAGCATTATTGCAGTGGCCAAAATTACAAAAACTTACAAGCCAACTTAAAAATCTAAAAAAAATTATAATTACCGAAATTATGTTACTATATAAAATTATAGTGTGACATAAATATACATTAAGTTCTAATAACTCTTGGTCGTTCCTTGATGTGAATTTAAACTAACCTACATTAAAAGATTAATTTAAATCAAATAATACTCGCAAGTGCATGAATCATACATAGATATGGCTCGTATTACGATGTCGATCCCACGAGGACAAGAATAAAAATCAAACTAAATCTAAAATTAATTAAATCCTAATCTTAGCAATTTGAATTTAGAGATGATTTAAAAATTAATAATTAAAATAAAGCAAAGAAAATTAGACAACTGTTATATAACGTGTCAATTGTATGGTTGTCCCACCATATACACTTGACACATATGGGAATATGTGTCAAGCTATCTAACACCCCTTTCTTAAAGCCTTATCTTCTCCTCTCTATATATAATGTTGGTTCTCCTTGTATAGTGAATATGTAGAAGAGATATAAGTTAGCACAATCGAGTTGTACGTTGAATATATATGAATCAGTGAATAAGAGATCTCCACTTCTCTCATATATCTTCTTGTATTTATATCTTGTATGTAGAAATTATAACAATAACTAATAAAAAATAATTGAGTAAAAGTAAACCAATGGGAGAAATTACTAAGGTTTCTAGAATCCACTTTGTAGAATTAACAATAATGTTATGTTGAATATTAATTTTCTTCTCAAATACCACATACTAATCCAGTAATCAAATAAGTTAGTACCGATGATTTGAACATTAAAACCCTTTTTAAACCTGAAATATTATTCCACTTCACTTAAAGGGTCAAAAATAAATTAATTAAAGTATCCGAAACACCGAAAAATATAGATTATCCACTTTTGATATAATACATTACAAAAGTTGATAATTGATAGAAACCATCCCAAACTATATGGAAGATCATCACATGTGTCCGAAGTTTCATCCCTAACAATTATATGAAATATAAATATTTAAAACATTAAAATACCTACGAGAAGAAAATAAACAATCATACACCATTATTGTATAATCCACAAAGCTTAATCCTCAACCCTAGTTGAGGGTTTAGCCACACATAATTGAAGAAATAAAAGAAATAATAAATAATATTTTATTGGATCAAATAAATGAACTTACAAAAATATCCCAAAGATTACACCTCAAACTCCACCACTCTCTTCCTTCTCGCAGCCTCTCTTTATATATCCCTTGAACTCATGAACACGAACAATCCTTCCACTTTTTAGTTTTTTCCCCTTCTTGTACACACAATCCTCCTCTTTTTATAATAACTCCACCGTCCCAATGAGGCCCTATAGATTCATTAGTTAATTAGGTTTCTAAACAGGCCCCGCCCTGAGGGCAAGCAGGACAAGCCTTGCTTTGGGCCCCAACAATTAAGGGGCCACCCATGCCCATTATATAAGTAGTTGGGGTTTAGTAAAAAAAAAATTTAAGTATCTTTTAATAAAATAAGTACTTGTTTGGGAGCTATTTAAAAAAAAAATACAATTTAATTTCCAAAGATGAAATCTTCTTAATCAGTACAACAAATTTGAAAACACAAAAAACGAAGAAGAAAACCCTAACAGACTCACGATACTCTGCTTACTCGCAATCTCTTCACCGTTATTACTTAGCCCTTAAGATAAATTTTTTTTTATTATCTTTTTCTTTCTTCTTTAGTTATTCTTCTTAGTATTTATTTTTTAATTAAATTTCTAGTTATTTTTAAATTATAATTTAGTAATTTTTATCTTACTAATTAAAAAAAAAAATTGATGATGATGAAGGGAAAGGGTGGATTACTGGATTTTATATATTGAGCCGTTGAAGTGTGTGGACAACTGAAATTTCCTAAGTTTTATTTATTTATTTTAGTTATCATTAATTTCTAATTTAGTAATTTTTATTTTACTAATCAAAATAAAAATTTGATATCCTATTTTTATTTAATTGGGTTTTGTTTAATTTGGTTCATTGGTTGACTTGTTAAGTTGTTCTATAGATAATTATATATAAGATGTTAATTGTTTGAGCCATAATTGTTAATTTGATTTTTAAAGAGGGTTTTAAGAGATGAGAGCGGATCGAAGTACATTGGTTACGAGTACATAGAGTGTACATTGACTTGTGGGGCCTACCTAGAGATGAATCAGGGGCTCATTTTAAGTTAAGATATCCTCCCCATCATGTTGACCACCTTCACAAAAATTTAGCTCATTTTAAAACTTGTAACCCCATCATCCATAAAGTAAAATCAACGGTAAAATGAATAGCTCAAATGCCGTTGATTTTTAGTGATTGAAAGGATGACGGGGTTACAAATTTTAGAATTGACAAATTTTTTGTGAAGATGAACAACATGCTGGAGAGAATATCCTAACTTAAAATGAGCACCTGATTAATCTCTAGGTGTGCCCTCCAAGCCAATGTATGCTCAATGTACTTATAACTAATGTACTCCGATCCGCTCTCTTAAGAGATACTTTATTATTTTTTATTTTTATTGCAAAAAAACTAATTAAGTAATTATTTGATGAGTCTAATTTATCTTGAAAAAGGGTTTTAAAACAATAAATTATTTTTTAAGGTGTAAAGAGGTTTGTACGTAAGGGGCCACATTTTTTTTAGTTTGCTTCGGGCCTCCAAATTCTCAAGGCCGGCACTGTTTCTAAATCCCATATAAATTAAAAGTTACAAATTCATAAAATGGGCCCCACCTCCTTATTTACAAGGTATTCGAAATTTTCAAAAAGATTAGATTCAAATATTCTGGTGCAAGTAAACTAAATAGTTACATTAGGTGGGTATTGAATTCTTACGTAGCAAGCAGCAACAACTCTTAAGTAAGCCTACGATGACATCATGCTGATGTCATCAATGTTAACTTTCATATATTTTGCTGATAAGATTAGCTAGACTTCTTTTGAGTTTTTTTTTACAGGTTTTGACCAATTTGCACGTGTATTCCATAATAGCGCACGACCTTCTTCAAATTTTGTAATTTACCAATTTAATGCATTTTACACGTTCCACTCATATTCTCTGCACACAACCAAAATACACTTAATTAATTTAAATTAAATTACACAGGTAACGGTCTTGATCACCAGCGCGTGATCTTATGCGCGTGAAAATCTGACTTTTTGATTCTCATTTCTCTACAAACGAGAAAAACAGCTGTTTACAGTAGGCTTTCCCTGTTTGTTTTTGCCACGTGGCTGCATTTCCTCCTTTTATTTTTTTCATAAAATTGGTTAAAAATCCCATAGGGAAAAAATAATTAGTGTTTAGTATTTGATATTTTTAAAATACACAAAAGATCTCGTGATCATTTTAAAAATAGTTGTTAGTCTTTTAAACTTCTTAAAATATTGATTTAGTCCACTATCAACCATTTTCTATAAGTTAAATTTGTTTTAGGGTGTTGTTAAAGGGGTTCCTCAAAATGTTGGGGGGATGGATAAGTTAAATGGGTTTTTAGTCCAAAATCACCTTTTCAATTTTTTCTTTCTTTTTACTATGGGGGTGGTGAGGGTGTAAATTAAACTAACACCTCATCTCTACCACCGACCACTGAACGGAACTCCACCACCGGCCACCTCAACCTCACCACTGGCCACCTAAAAATTATAGAAAGAGAGAGGAGTGAAAGAGAGAGACAGAGAGAAGACTGAAAGAAAGAGGGAGAAAGAACGAGAGGACCTACCCCCTTCTTTCCTTCCCTCCCCTTCTTTCCTTCGTTCTCCTTCTTTCATTCATTCTCCTATTTTTCCCTCGCCATTACACAAACAAAAAAGAGTTCAGAACTAAAGTTTTTTTTCGAAGAAGATGATGAATTCGACCAGTGGTGGTTAAAATTTTCAATAAAACTCGACCACCAGTGGTTGAGTTTTGCTGAAAAATTCAACCATCAGTGGTTGAATTTTTTTAAAAAAATCAACCACCAGTGGTTGAACTACCCAAATTTTTTTAAAAAAATTTGAACTGCTTATTGGTGGTCGAAAATTTTAATATAATTCGACCACCAATGGTCGAATTAGTCATCTTCTTCGAAATTTTTTGTGAATTAACAAGAGTAGCAGATCTATTTCGGCCCAATGGTGGTTGAACTTTTCAACAAAACTCGACTACCAGTGGTTGAGTTTTGATGAAAAATTCGACAATCAATGGTTGAGTTTTCCTGAAAAACTCAACCACCAGTGGTAGAATTCGTCATCTTCCTTGAAATTTTTTTAGATCAGAAATATTTTTTAACTGAATTTTTTTCTTTTAATCCAATGAAAATCTCTCAATCAAATAGTAATGAGGCAATACAACTAATTCATATGCTTTTTTTTTTTGTTTCAAAAGTTTTTTATTGAGATCAAAATTTTCAGTTTTGTACTTAATCCATTTGAGCAGGATCGAGTTTTTAGAAAAAACTCAACCACCACTGGTTGAGTTTTACATACAAACTCAACCATCAGTGGTCGAGTTTTTCTTTAAAACTTAACCATCAGTGGTCGAAGTTGACAGAGAAACTCTTCTCTGGTCCGATCGAAAATTGATGAAGACGACGAGTAATACCAAAAATTCTGAAAAATCGACCCAAATTAAATCTACAAAGCCTAAAATCTGTCTATTCACTTAAAAAACCTCATAGAACAACTGAAACATATAAATTTAAGGATCAAAAATAAAAAAATAAAAAATCAAACAAACTTAACTTTTTGGAGTCATTGATGGTTTTAAGTCCAAAGCGTCCATCTAGTTTTAATATATAATTTTATAAAATTAAGAAAAATTAGAAATTATAGTCAAAGAATATTTTGTTCGGTTAAGAGAATATGAGAGAAAAAATAGAAATTGTAGTGGAGAATATTTGGTTTGGTTACAAAATAAGGGTATTATTGTCACTTACAATACAAACGTTTGACTAACTACTATTTATGATGAAACACATATTTTAAAATTATCAACTACTAAACAGTAATTAATTACTATATAATGGCCTAAACCCCAATTTTCTGTATTTTTTTTCTTTCCCTTTTCATCAGTCAAACACTCCCATTTATCTAAGCTTTAAGAGAAAGTGAAGTTTTTGTGCTCTTTCCCTTTTTTCTTTAAAAAAAAAAAAAAACTGAAAGTTTGTGATTTTATCCTTCGTCTTCAATAAAAATCAAGAGGTGAAGTTAATTCCTGTTCATGGTTTTTTAATGTTTTCTTTTTTAAGGTTGAACACTTTTTTGTAGGGTTATTTTGAATTTAAATCATATACTTGTTTTTCTCTCTTTAGGGTTTCGTGGTTGATCCAAATTATCCAGAAGTTGTGGTGCCGGACCAATGGATTTATTTAAATCCACTACATCAAAGAACCCTAATAAATGGTTTTATAGGTGCCCAATACAAAAGGTAAATTTATCCATTTTCTGTATGTTTTTTTTTTTTAGTTGTTTGTTTATTTTTTCTCTAATCTATTTATTTTGTAGGACCACCTAAGGTACTTTATGTGAGCGGATGGATCGTCCAGTTGTTGAGAAGGAAAGCCCCAATACAAATAGGGATGGAAGCATAGCCAACCAATTGATGTCTTGTAGTGTTGGCTTCTGTATTGGTTGTAGTGGACATTACCATGCTTGTGAGGAAGTGGTAAATTGTCCTTCATGTGAATGTTGTCATTTTTAAACTCTAATCCGGAAGAACGATGCTTGTTTGATGTCTCTTTTTGTTTTTTTCGTTCTTCCAACCAAACGATTGTACTGTAATCGTTGGTTTTCTTTTCCCAAACTTATCTAAATGATTTTTTCTTATTTTTCCATAGTTCATTCTTTATTTTCTTCTTTTATGATTTTTTCTTTCTTTCTTTTGGTTGGTCCCAATAATTCATGTATAGTCCCTCTGGTTGTATAAATGCCATTAGAGCTAGCAATATGACCCTGCCGTAACTAGATTTTTCTGACGTGTTACCCGTTGCAAGGTCTAAATGCCATTACTGTGATTGATGAACTACCAAGGAATCTACACCAATAATAAGTCATGCATAGTCCCTCTGGTTGCATATCTTGTCTTCCATATGTTGGGTTTATGCCCTAAAACAATTAAAACGACATTTTATGTGTTAATAAATAGTTTATTAATTTTGCATGCATGATAATAATAATGAGTTTACGTAGATGAACTAGTTGCATGCAAGTGTTGCATGTGGGAGATAAAGTTCATTAATACTTCGTTCGTAGTTTATTAGATCATGGTTCTGTTGACGATAAACTATAATACATTGGTTAATCGTGTGATATATCTCTGTCACCGGAGTGTTGACTCCTAAGTCTAATGCATTGATGTAACAAGTTTACATCGAACTGGTCAGCATGGAATTATGTTATTTCATGTCACTGAATAACTAAAATTCCATGGAGACCATTGTTGCATTAAACCT
>MVGT01003476.1:35968-62788 GCA_002174775.1 Macleaya cordata
AAAGAAGAAATCTGCAGGTATGCTTGAATCTTTAGTTGTCGAGGCAAATGTTGCCAATAATACACCAAACACATGGTGTGTTGATTCCGGAGCCACTAATCATATATGCAATTCATTGCAGGGGTTCCAGATAGTAAGACAACTAAATGATGGAGAGATTTACCTAAGCCTAGGATCAGAGGCAAAAGTTGCTGCCGTGGCCATAGGAGTTGTTCGTCTTCTTTCTAGTAGTGGTAGTAGTAGGAATGAGAGTTTAGTTTTAAACAATTGTCTTTATGTGCCGGATATTAGGCGAAACTTAATTTCAGTTTCTTGTCTTATCAAAGATGGTTATAATGTTGAGTTTAACTCATTTAATGTTTTTATTAAAAGAAATAGTTTTACTATTATATCTGGCATGTTAATGGATGGTTTATATCTAATCTCTTCTCCTAGTAATGTTGCTTTGTATACATCATGTAACTCGAGTAAGAGGAAAGAGCCTTCAGTAAACTCAACATATTTATGGCATTTAAGGCTTGGACATATTAACCTAAACAGGATTCGAAGATTGGTTCAAGATGGGCCCTTGGGCACATTGGATATTGAACCATGGTCTTTATGTGAATCATGTTTGGAAGGTAAAATGACCAAGAGACCCTTTTCATCAAAAGGGAGAAGAGCCAATGATGTGTTGGAACTCGTACACACTGATGTTTGTGGTCCCATGAATGTTAAGGCAAGAGGTGGCTATGAGTATTTCATCACCTTCACCGATGATTACTCAAGGTATGGCTATATCTACTTAATGCACCACAAATCAGATTCGTTTGAAAAGTTCAAAGAATACAGAGCTGAGGTGGAAAATCAATTAGGAAAGAAATTGAAAGCCATTCGATCTGATCGAGGCGGTGAGTATCTTTCTAACCTTTTTGGCTCATATTTGGTGGAGCATGGGATTATATCCCAATTGACTGCACCAGGAACACCCCAGCAGAATGGTGTGGCAGAGAGAAGGAATCGAACCTTACTGGAAATGGTTAGATCTATGATGAGTTATACATCGCTACCGATCTCCTTTTGGGGGTATGCACTAGAGACGGCAGCATATCTTCTGAATTTGGCACCAAGCAAGGCAGTTCCTACGACACCCAGAGAACTGTGGACAGGCCGCAAACCTAGTTTGCAGCATTTACACATTTGGGGTTGTCCAGCACATGTGCTGAAAGGAAAGTCAAGCAAGTTGGAATCAAAATCAGAAGTATGCATGTTTGTAGGATACCCTAAAGGAACGAAAGGCTATCTGTTCTATAATCCGAAAGAACAAAAGGTGTTTGTTAGCACAAATGCAGTTTTTCTTGAGGAAGATTATATGATGGATTACAAGCCTTCCAGCAAAGTTGTACTTAAGGAGATAACGGATGCTTCTTCAGTGGGAGTAGAACGTGCGATGGATCCACTTCCAGTGGGAGGTTCATCGTATGGTCTACCCATGATGATGCAACTAGGTGGTCCAGTAATTTTTCCTCGTCAGCAAGGACAAACCAGTAGGCAAGTGGCAGAGGCACAAAGATTATCCAATAATCCACATACGGTAATACAGGGTGCTGAACACCAAGCACCAATGCAGGATGAGCAAGGTCCAATGGTTCAGGAGGACCACCAGGTCCAGGAAGAACCACTGGAGCAAGTTCAACAGGATCAGCAAGAACCCCTGGTTCAAGCTGAACCGTTGGCTCAACCAGAACAATTTGGACAACCGGATGCACCGGTTGAACCAGTTGCACCACCACCACTTCGTCGTAGCCAAAGAGATAGGAAATTCCCTGAGAAGTATAAGAATTTCGCTTTACTTCAAGAGGAAGAATCTTACCAGATGATTCCGGATGAATCAGAGAATGATCCTATAAGCTATGATGAAGCAGTAAGAGACACAGATTCGAGATTATGGCTGAATGCTATGAAAGCTGAAATGGAATCCATGCATTCCAATCAGGTCTGGGAATTAGTGGATCCACCACCTGATATTAAACCCATTGGGTGTAAATGGATCTACAAGAGAAAGAGGGGTCCAGATGGAAGGGTGGAAACCTACAAGGCAAGACTGGTGGCGAAAGGGTATACTCAGAAAGAGGGAATCGATTATGAGGAGACTTTTTCGCCAGTAGCCATGCTTAAATCCATTAGGATACTCTTATCCATTGCGGCTCATTATGATTATGAGATATGGCAAATGGATGTCAAGACTGCCTTTCTCAATGGCAATCTTGAGGAGGACATTTACATGGTCCAACCAGATGGTTTCGTACAGAAGAGCCAAGAGCATATGGTATGCAAGCTGCACAAATCTATCTATGGATTAAAGCAGGCCTCTCGAAGTTGGAACATCAGATTTGATCAGGCAATCAAGACCATTGATTTTGATCAACATCCTGATGAACCTTGTGTGTATAAAAGGTGCAAAAAGAATGTAGTAACATTCTTGGTATTGTATGTGGATGACATCCTACTAATTGGGAATGATGTAGGAGATCTTTCATCAGTTAAGTTGTGGCTTTCCAACCATTTCAGTATGAAGGACTTAGGAGAAGCCAGTTACATTCTAGGGATCAAACTTTTGAGAAATCGAAAGTCTAGGATGATAGGCTTATCCCAAGCAACCTATATTGAAAGTATGTTGAAAAGATTTTCCATGCAAGATTCCAAGAAAGGATTCTTGCCCTTTAGACATGGCATTTATCTATCCAAGGATCAGTGTCCCAAGACACCTGAGGAGATAGAGGGCATGGAAAGAGTTCCTTATGCATCTGCAGTAGGAAGTCTTATGTATGCTATGTTGTGTACACGACCAGATATCTGCTATGCAGTAGGTATGGTTAGTCGGTACCAGTCTAATCCTGGTAGAAAACACTGGGAAGCTGTAAAGCATATATTGAAGTATCTTCGGAGAACCAAGGATTATATGCTTATATACAGCGGGGGAGATCTTGTTCCAGTTGGTTACGCGGATTCTGATTTTCAGGCAGATGTCGATGAAAGAAAATCGACTTCAGGATATGTGTTCACTTTAGGAGGAGGAGCCATTGTGTGGAGGAGTATTAAACAGAAATGCGTCGCAGACTCTACAACAGAAGCTGAATATGTAGCGGCTTGTGAAGCAGCTAAGGAAGCAGCGTGGCTAAAGAAATTCTTGGTGGACCTTACAGTTGTCCCAGTAGCTACTTCACCTATTGTTCTTTACTGTGACAATAGTGGAGCAGTAGCCAACTGTAAAGAACCAAGAAAGCATAAAGCGAATAAGCACATTGAAAGGAAGCACAATGTCGTCAGAGACATCACTCGGAGAGGTGACATTGTTGTTACTAAGATTGCATCTGCAGATAACTTAGCGGATCCCTTTACCAAAGCCTTGACACAGAAGGTTTTTGATTCACATGTGGATGTGATGGGGTTAAGGATTGCTTTCAATTGTTTATAGTGCAAGTGGGAGATTGTTGGGTTTATGCCCTAAAACAATTAAAACGACATTTTATGTGTTAATAAATAGTTTATTAATTTTGCATGCATGATAATAATAATGAGTTTACGTAGATGAACTAGTTGCATGCAAGTGTTGCATGTGGGAGATATAGTTCATTAGTACATTGTTCGTAGTTTATTAGATCACGGTTCTGTTGACAATAAACTATAATGCATTGGTTAATCGTGTGATATATCTCCGTCACCGGAGTGTTGACTCCTAAGTCCAATGCATTGATGTAACAAGTTTACATCGAACTGGTCAGCATGGAATTCTGTTATTTCATGTCACTGAATAACTAAAATTCCATGGAGACCATTGTTGCATTAAACCTCAATTCTGAGAATTAAAATATACCTTGCGTGTATATTATGTTCATTTTGTTTTGTCAATCAGTGAGGTCAGAAACGTAAACGTGATCCAATATTCTGGACAAGATGGATGGACATAATTACAGAGTGAGAATATTTTAGTTCAATATGAAATCCACATTCAGTTTGATATTCCCTTGTTCATCTGTGGGAATTATTATTCTAAACTGGCCAGTGATCTCTTCTGAGATTATTAGAATAATAATTAGTCTGCACAGAATGAGGCACAAGGATTAAGAAATAATAATTCTTAAGGATGTGACTGGTAGTAAAATACTAACCTAAGGATTATTATGAATATCGGTTTACAGTGGAGGGTTTGAATGCAGGTACAATGGAGGAAGGGTTTATTTATAAATACTACAACTATCAGAGTATTCAGTCACAAAAGTGTGGTGGACTAATTTGTGATTATTTTATTTAGTATTTAATTATGTGAGACATAAGGACTAAATATTAAATAAAATATTAGCTGAAAGTTGTGGGACCCCAAGACCTAATTAGACTAGGATTCTAGAAAGAGTAGGAGACCTCCCTATATATACTAATAGGGAGGGGCGGCACACACAAGGAACACCCCTATTGTGTGCCGCCACTTTCTCTCTCCTCTCCTTCTCTCTCTTCTCCTAGTTCTAATTAATAACTGGTGGAGAAAACCCTAGCCTCCATTCTAGTTCTAGGTTTTCTAATCTTCAGGTTGCAAGAAGAAGAAGAAAGCTTGGTGATCTACAGTAGGAGGATTGGAGCAACTAATTGAAGCCTTCTAATTCAAGTTTGTTGGATTAAGCGTTGAAGGTAAGCAACTAATCTATTTTAAAGATCCCTATTAACAGTTGATAGGTCCTACATGAATCAGAGATTAATTTTTAAATCCTATTATGTTTTCCGCTGCGTAAATATAATCTCTGGTTTGTGGGAAGCAAACCAACACCATATTGTGACAAGGATCCTCTATTATGAGAAAACAAAGCAATTGAAAACTAAAATACTTGTTGATAATGGCGTTGTGGCCAACTTCCCATATAATTCAAGTTATTACTAAATGATACAATACTGTTTTAGTTTAAATAATCCAGATTCTAATACTGTAAACAGATACAAATGGAAGCAAGATACTAAAATTATAGGTTAGGTCCACATAAATGAAGAATCACATCACAAAACCAAATCAAAATTATAGATTCTTCCTTCACATGCTCTGCCTTTATATTTGCTTCCATTAATTTGTTCACCTCTTCCTTTGTACTTCCTATCATCACCAAAGTCAGACAAAAACCAAAGAGAGAATCAAAATCAAAATAACATGGTATTTAATATTGAAATAATGTAATGAACATTCCATCAAAAGCAAACTTCTCTAGTTAATTAATTATTTTCTATATCCATTTCATCTCCATCATGGGCCAAATCTATCACGCATTCGTCAAAACTGTAAACAAAGTAATTTGTGCATGTTATATTATGATAGAAAAATATGAATTGAAGTACTCACATGAGTCCAAAGTGATATTAATTAAATTCGTATACCTGTGTCGTTATTACCAATCCTTGTATCGTTTGTTTTTATTTTCCTGCAGTTGCGAGTATCGTGTCAACTATGATTGCATGTTTTGCAGAGCCTTGGTTTCTTCTTTCCTTGTGATTTTTCTAACCCACTCTTGTAACGACATTTACTACTAGTAGTAGTCACTACTGTCTCCTTTCCCTTATCACCTTTCGGTTTACCTTTCGTTTGGGACAGATGCGGATCCTTTAACACCATAGAAGGATCACTGCTACCACATGGTTCATCAAGAGGTTTGTCCTTGTATTGTCGTTCAAGTTCAATGTCGTTCAATAACCTAACCTTTTGAAATGCCTGATCAAGTAAACCCATTGCTTCATTGTATGTTTCCACTGAGCTACCCAACGTGTAAGCCAGTTCTGTTGACCGTCGACAATAATGACTAATTCTCATGGCCTCTATACCAACGTGAGAATCATGCATAAGCAAACCATCAGAACCTACAACTTCTGATCTATTCGCATCTTTCATCTACCTTTTCATTATTGTAATGCCCCGTCCTCACATTTTAGATCTGCAGCCCCTACTCAATGAGAACCGGACATTCCCGCAGAACCATTAGCAACCTGTAGCTCTAGGGTGTACGTGTTACACCAAGCTAACAAGAAGTTTGCACTCACATTCAATACACAAGTAAAATAAAGCTGAAATAAACTTTATTAACTTCTATGATAAGATGTCATATGAACAAACGAATTAACGAATATTCTCAAAGAACAATGGACTAAACAATATCCAAAACAAACTGAACCCAAGCAAAAGTAAAGTCCTACATCTTCACGGAACTCTACGAACTCTCCAAAGATTTATTCCTGCCTAATGAACTCCACCGCTACCGTGTATTCGCCTGATGTCCTAGACCTGTAAGAATAATGGTGCTAGGTCAAAACCTAGCCAGCAAGTTTACTAGTTCCCTTGGTTTAGATTCGGGTTAACCATATGCTTCATAAGGGTAAGTGTATTAACATAAATACAAGATATGTCATGAGATAAAGTAAGCAAAGTGTAACAAGATAAACGATTCACATATTTCATGGTTGTTGTGTTTTATGATCTTCAGTTAAGATTAAGTTATCGCAACAAGTAGTGCTATCTAGTTACTACCCATGCTTCACCCGTCTCTGTAATTCACTCGAGATACTGGCTGTGCGCCACATGAATCCAATGAACTGCCTCGAAATCCATCCCTCGAACACTGGTAACCCCGTTGGTGTTATTTACGTGTCAAGTGATTCCGTAGACCTCACGTGGCGATTCCGTAGACCTCGCTTAGAGAGGACTAGGCCAATACAGGACCTAAACTATGTTTGCACACAAGCCAAACAAGTTGTTTAAGCACACATAAAGCTTATGGAGGTTTCTTACATATTCTATGTGTCCATAAGTGTTCATCTTTAGGAAAGCTTAAGCATGCATTATTTGCTAATAAACACGTATATGCTTATAATATGCACATTGTACTTCATGATTATCATCTAAACAAGTACCAATCTTCATAAAGAACTTCAAAAACAACCATTTAGAAGTCAAGGGCCTGCTGGTATCGATACCAACCCCACTAACAGCATCAGATGGGGTTAGTAGTGATACCCATCGGAGGGGGTATCGATACTTACCCTGTCTGCTACCTGGTATCGATACCACCCTAGTTGGGCATCGATAGCTTCTGGGTTTTTCGCGTTTTCAAAGTTTGTTCTTCATACCAACTCCATAAAAACTTGGTTATCTTCCCTGCAGTGGTTAGGGAATCATATATTCATCAAACATACATAGATTCCATGCAACCTAACCATTAGAAAACATACACGCATCATATGATCATGGATTACATGCATTTAAGCATTAAGAAATCATGTAATCAACTCATAAACTAGGATTTCATGCATTCATTCATTATGTAACCATCGAAACACATAGAAAACCTAAGTCTACACCAAAGAAGCAAGTTACTACTTGCCTCAAAGCAAAACCTTCTCCCAACCGTGAGGAAGAAAAAGAAGAAGAAGAATCTCTGCTCTTTCTCTCACGAACACGATTGCTGCAACCTCTCCTTCAAAAAGTTCTTTATCTTCTCTCTACTAGTCGATTCACCCTCTCTCTCTCTTCCTAGAAGTCGATCAACACAAGCAAAAAAGAGGGGTTTTGGGTTTTAGTTTATATTTATAACTAGTATAAACCCCAAACTTACTAAAACTCTGTTAGGGTGACCTTATCAATAGTGGGTGCTCCCTAACATTAGTAATTCCTAAAGAAAGGGTATTACAATCTACCCCCCTAAAAGAGGATTTCGTCTGGGTAACTCGCACGCATCTTTTTTTTTTCACTCCCACGTAGCCTCGCGCTCATCATAATGATACCATTGCACCTTCACCCAAGGTATTGATCTTGACCTAAGTTTCTACTCCTTGTAATCAAGAATCTTATAAGGCTTCTCTACATAGGTTACTACCGGCTACAACTCTAACACGTGGAAATCGACCACGGCTGCGCGATCCTCATATCTGAGATGCTTCCGAAGCTTAGACACATGAAAGACATCATGAACTTTTGCCAGCTGGCCTGATAAAGCTAACCAGTAAGCCACTTTCCTTACTCTCTCTAGGATAGGAAAAGGTCCAATGAACCGCGGCGATAACTTCCCTTTCTTACTGAACCGAAGAATACCCTTCATCGGTGATACCTTCAGTAGCATTTGATTACCTACTTCAAACTCAAGTTCCCTATGCCGCTGATCGGCATAACTTTTCTGTCGACTCTGAGTTGCTCGCATATGCTATCTGATTAGGGCTATTTTCTTGGTAGTTTGTTGAACGGTTTCCGCTCTTGGAAGTTTCGACTCTCTGACTTCTGCCCAACATACTGGAGATCTATAAGGTCTGCCATACAACACTTCAAACAGTGCCATCCCTATACTGGTTTGGTAACTATTTTTGTAGGCAAACTCAACAAGCGGTAATGAGTCTTCCCAATTACCTTTAAAGTCTAGAACTACACAATGAAGCATGTCTTCCAACACTTGGTTAACTCTCTCTGTCTGCCCATCCGTTTGTGGATGAAATACCGTGTTAAATTCAAACTATTTTCCTGTAGCTTCTTGAAAAGCTCTCTAATACTTTGAGGTAAATGAAGTATCCCGATCCGATACCACTGAAACTGGAACTCTGTGATATCGAACTATCTCCTTCACATACAATGTAGCTAACTGCTCTGCAGTGTATGTCTTCTTAACTGGCACGAACTGTGCGCACTTGGCCAGTCTGTCCACGATCACCCAAATGGAGTCGTTTCCCTTCCTAGTTTTAGGTAATCCGTTGATTAAATCCATAGATATATTCTCCCACTTCCACTTGGGTATATCTAAGGACTGCAAAGTACCCGGTGGTTTTCGATGCTCTGCCTTTACTTGTTGACAAGTAAAGCATGTACACACAAACTCTGCAATGCGATGCTTCATTCCTGACCACCAGAAATGTCGTTTTAGATCCCAATACATCTTGTTCTCTCAAGGATGTATAGTGTACTTACTATGATGTGCCTTGTTCAAGATATTCCTCCTTAGCTCAGATTTCTCTGGAACCCACAAGCGACCCTTAAACCTCAAGCCACCATCATCCCCTACAGTCATGTTAATGATTTCTCCTTATTAGATATCTACAACTTTGTCACGACACCATTGATTGTTTCCTTGGTCACTGATGATTTGACTTACCAGAGTAGTTCGAATGACCACACTACCCAACAATAGTTGTCTCTGCTCATGGGTTGCCAAATCAAAGTCGTACTTCAAAGCTACCTCCAACAGTCGCCACTGCTGGACCATCCTAGTCGCCACTATGCCCCTAGGCTGCCTACTTAAAGTGTCTGCCACCCCGTTGGCCTTTCCTGGATGATACTGCAACTTGAAGTCATAGTCCTTCAATAGTTCCAACAATTTACGCAGTCTCATGTTCAGTTCCTTTTGTGAAAACAAGTATTTGAGACTCTTGTGATCCGAAAAGAGCTCAAACCTTTCACCTATTAAGTAGTGCCTCCAAATCTTAAGTGCAAGCACTACAGCTACTAGCTCGAGATCATGAGTCGGACAGTTGTGCTCATGTATCCTTAACTGTCTCGAAGCATAAGCAACCACTTGGTTATTTTGCATCAAAACACATCCCAGTCCTTAATGCGACACATCAGTAAAAACTACGAGTCCGACTCCACTCTCCAGTATGATCAAAATTGGAATTGTTGCAACTTTGCCTTCAGCTCTTAAAACGCTTGCTCACACTTGTCATTCCATTTGAATGGAACACCCTTTTTTATGAGACTAGTCAAAGGGCCTGTTATCCGCAAAAATCATTCGATGAACCGCCTATTGTACCCAGCTAAACCTAGGATACTCCTTATCTTTATCACAGTAGTGGGTTGCCGCCACTCCAGTACAACCTGAACTTTGGAGCTATCCACTGTCACTCCTTTTTCAACTCACAAGTGTAATTGAGCTGCAAAGCAACCAAATAACATTTATTTCCGTCCATAGAATCTATATCATAAATTTACTTGGACGTCACCTCTAACGATCACTGATGATAACCCTTCTCGGAAGTCACAACACTCCCGGTCATCCATTCCATACGTCAATTACTATGTTGACTATCCCATGATATGTGATTATTTGAAGTTTCAGTCCTTCAAAATCCAAACCATCTCAATAGTCTAAAGTTGTAATTTATGCTTATGAGAATTCAAATCTTGAGGTTTCAGTAGTGAGCTACGCCTCCTCACTAATCACCTAATGCTCCCAAACACAAGAGGACATCTATACTACCAACATGGTATCATGAGTCGAGTAAGCTCTTTTCTTATCCCTTCGGCATCCCTATGCATGACAACTATCTTGTCATCAATAAGAAGATACACCTTAACTACCGATGTGTTGCATTCGAAAACACCACTCATTAAAGTTCACCTCCGAGAAGATTTGTGAACATAGTGACGCCATACAAACGTGCCGTTATAGAAAGTTTGTTCAAACTAAATTCCTAAATCGAACTTCTCCATACCTTCCCTAGCTAAAAACGGCCTTAGAAAAATGTGCTACGAAGAAATTTCCACAATGGACCGTCAATAATGCCCAACTCAAGTAGAAAACTTACGACCCTCAGTCACGATCGTCTAGAGAGATTATCATAGTCACTCCAATACTGGAAACTTCATATCCTAAGATCTTCACCTTATGCTGCCTAAAATTCACATTTGTCGAATTTTGGCAAAACATTAGCACTCATTCAGTGTTTACATTACTTAATACAATAAGTCCCACTACCCTCATGTATTTCAGAGTTGATCATGAAATCAACTATAAAGGTATTTATAACCTTATCCAACGTCTCTAAAATTAGGCCTAACCAACACAGTCTAACAAAAATGTTAAGGCCTTCACAAGCCCACTCAACATTACCGAAAATCTCTACAGATTCTTCTCTCATACAGAACCTAATCACAAGAAGTTCTGCACCAGACTCAAGTTGATTGTATTACCCTTCGTCAAAATGAGAAACTATCACGCTCCTCTGAGCGAAACAATTAAGGATTCTATCCTAGGTAAAGGATATATGCTCACCCCAAACTTATACCTTATTCATATCTCGGTAGTCTATACAAAGTCTCATAGACCCACCCTCAGCTAATTAAAAAGAAAAAATGCACCCTAAGGTGATGAACTACGACGAATGAAACCCTGAGCCAATAACTGGTCGATCTGGTTCTTTAACTTTCATCTTAGTTAGAGCCATCCGAGAAGGTGTCTTAGCAATCGATTTTGTACCTGAAACCAGCTCTAAGGAGAATTCTCTCTCGATGTGAGGTGGTAACCCTAGGACCTCGCTATATACATCGCGGTATTAGTGCACCACAAGATTCGATTTAACTTCTCTACGTTCAACCGGATGTTCCAACATATCCATAAAGCATCGGTGTGTCCTATCGAGACCACATCCTTGCGATAACGACATCATGTTTGTCGTTTCCTCTGGAATGGAAATTGTTACTATTTTCGCGTAACAGTCCAATCTCGCATGGTATGCAGCAAGCTAATCCATGCCTAATATCCATCTCAACCATTCAGATCTATAAAAACGATCTAAGAAGAACTCCAGTCCTCCACAACTGACTATTAAATCCCATAAATACTATTCACTAGTATCCATTCACTTATGGGAGATACTACTAACAAAAAAAAGTCTTCACACCTCATTGTTTAGTTTCTAGTCTATAGCATCAGTCTGTCCATGGGTTGCTACTCTCAAACTATTGCCGATAAGGCTGGCAGTCATCAGTACCCATTCCTGCACATCCACATCTAGTGTATCTATTTCATACTTGCATAAATCTCGTTCTCATATGGACATTCAACATCTACTGTACATCTTAATATATATAAAAGTCCCTTTACAAAAACACTTGTTGCTTCCTCAACTCTTGTACTACATGGGTGAAACACACGGTTCCACAAAACCTCCAAACGTAGGAAAAACCTAATCACTTGAGGTGTCTACTCCACCATAACTACGTAGGTGTTTCCACTTACTCTATTAATGGTGGTACCTTTACATGATACGATTCTACCTGTTTCCTTGTACCTACACATCTAGATAGGGTTCATAACCCAACTTACAGCCCAAATAACATAGTCTAACTCTTAGACTACTCAAGCAACTACAATCACACAAAGACAACTAAAATATCCAAATGTGTTATAAGATGTGCCTATGTGCCACATACATCAACCTAACTCATCACAACTCCCTCTAGGACTTTGAACCTGGCTCTGATACCAACTTTAATGCCCCGCCCTCACATTTCATGTCTGCAGCCCCTACTCAATGAGAACCGGGCATTCCCGCGGAACCATTAACAACCTGTAACACTAAGGTGTACGCGTTATACCAAGCTAACAAGAAGCTTGCACTCATATTCAATTTACAAGTAAAATAAAGCTAAAATAAAGTTTATTAACTTTTATGATAAGATGTCATATGAACAAATGAATTAACGAATATTCCCAAAGAATAATGGATTAAACAATGTCCAAAACAAACTGAACCCAAGCAAAAGTAAAGTCCTACATCTTCACGGAACTCTAGGAAGTCTCCGGAGATTTATTCCTACCTAACGAACTCCATCGCTATCGTGTATTTGCCTGCTGTCCTGGGCCTGTAAGGGTAATGGTGCTAGGTCAAAACCTAATCAGCAAGTTTACTAGTTCCCTTGGCTTAGATTCAGGTTAACCATGTGCTTCACAAGGGTAAGTGTATTAACATAAATACAAGATATGTCATGAGATAAAGTAAGCAAAGTGTAACAAGATAAACGATTCACAGATTTCACGGCTATTGTGTTTTATGATCTTCAGTTACGATTGAGTTATCACAACAAGTAGTGCTCTCTAGTTACTACCTATGTTTCACCCGTCCCTGCAGTTTACTCGAGACACTGGCTGTGTGCCACGTGAAACCCATGAATGCCTCGAAATCCGTCCTACGAACACTGGTAACCCTGTTGGCGTTACTTACGTGTCAAGTGATTCCGTAGACCTCACTTGGCGATTCCGTAGACCTTGCTTGGAAAGGATTAGACCTATACAGGACCTAAACTATGTTTGCATATAAGCCAAACAAGTTGTTTAAGCACATATAAAGCTTATGAAGTATTTTATGTGTCCACAAGTGTTCATCTTCAGGAAAGTATACATTCAAGAGTTTAAGCATGCATTCCTTGCTCATAAACACGTATATTCTTATAATATGCATATTGTACTTTATGATTATCATCTATACAAGTGTCAATCTTCATAAAGAACTTGAAAAACAACCATTTAGGGGTTAAGGGCCTGCTGTTACCGATACCCATCTGGTGGGTATCGATACCAACCCCACTAACAGCATCAGATGGGGTTAGTATCGATAGAGGGGGTATCGATTCTTACCCTATCTGCTACCTGGAATCTGTACCCCCTTGGTTGGGTATCGATACCTTCTGGGTTTTTTGCGTTTTGAGAGTTTGTTCTTCATACCAGCTCCGTAAAAACTTAGTTTTCTTGCCTACAATCGTTAGGGAATCATATATTCCTCACACATACGTAGATTCCATGCATCCTAACCATTAGAAAACACACATGCATCGTACGATCATGGATTACATGCATTCAAGAATTAAGAAATCATGTAATCAACTCATAAACTAGGATTTCATGCATTCATTCATTATGTAACCATTGAAACACGTAGAAAACCAAAGTCTACACCAAAGGAGCAAGCTACTACTTGCCTCAAAGCAAAACGTTTTCCCAACCGCGAGGAAGAAGAAAAAGAAGAAGAAATCCCTATTTTTTCTCTCACGAACACGATTGCTGCAATCTTTCCTTCAAGAAGTTATCTCTCTTCTCTCTACCAGCCGATTCACCCTCTCTCCCTCTCTAGAAGTCGACCAACACAAACAAACAAGAAGGGTTTTGGGTTTTAGTTCATATTTATAACTAGTGTAAACCCCAAACTTACTAAAATTCTGCCAGGGTGCCCTTAGTAATATTTGGTGATCCCTAGCATTAGTAATTTCTAAAGAAAGGGTATTATAATCTACCCCCCTAAAAGAGGATTTCGTCATCGAAATCGCATATACCTTTCCAAAAAGATCCGGGTAACTTGCACGCATCTGTTCTTTTCTCTCTCACATAGCCTCACCCTCATCATGAAGATGCCACTGCACCTTCACCCAAGGTATTGATCTTAACCTAAGCTTCTGCTCCTTGTAGTCAATAATCTTATAAGGCTTCTCTAAATAGGTTACGCCTGGGCGATCATCATCTCTGAGATGCTTCTGAAGCATAGACACATGAAAAACATCATGAACTCCTGCTAGCTGGTCTGGTAAAGTTAACTGGTAAGCCACTTTCCCTACTCTCTCTAGGATAGAAAAAGGTCCAATGAACGGCGACGATAAGTTCCCTTTCTTGCCGAACCGAAGAATACCCTTCATCAGTGATACCTTTAGTAGCACTTGATCACTTACTTCAAACTCGAGTTCCCTACGCTGCTGATCGGCATAACTTTTATGTCGATTCTGAGCTTCTCGCATACGTTCTCTGATTAGGGCTATTTTCTCTGTAGTTTGTTGCATGGTTTCCGCTCTTGGAAGTTTCGACTCTCCGATTTCTGCCCAACATACCAGAGATCTACAAGGTCTGGCATACAATGCTTCAAATGGTGCCATCCCTATACTTGTTTGGTAACTATTGTTGTAGGCAAACTCAACAAGCAATAATGAATCTTCCCAATTATTCTTGAAGTCTAGAACTACACAACGAAACATGTCTTCCAACACTTGGTTAACTCCCTCTGTCTGCCCATCCATTTGTGGATGAAAGGCCGTGCTAAAGTCAAGCTGTATTCCTATAGCTTCTTGAAAAGCTCTCCAATACTTCGAGGTAAATGAAGTGTTCCGATCCGATACAACTGAAACTAGAACTCCATGATATCGAACTATCTCCTTCACATACAATGTAGCTAACTGCTCTGCGGTGTATGTCTTCTTGACTGGCAAGAAGTGTGGGACTTGGTTAGTCTATCCACGATCACCCAAATGGAGTCGTTTCCCTTCCTACTTTTGGATAATCCGTCGATGAAGTCTATAGATATATTCTCACAAGAAGTTTTGCTCCAGACTCAAGTTGATTGTATCAAATAATTAAGGTTTCTATCCAAGGTAAATGATATATGCTCACCCCAAACCTATACCTTACTCACATCTCGGTAGTCTATACAGAGTCTGATAGACTCACCCACATCTAATTCAAAAGATCAAATGCACCCCAAGGTGACGAACTACGACAAATAAAACACTGAGCAAATAACAAGTCTATCTGGTTCTTTAATTCTTTCATCTCAGTTGAAGCCATCCGATAAGGTGTCTTAGCAATTGATTTTGTGCCTTGAACCAGCTCCAAGCAGAATTCTCTCGCTCTGTGAGGTGGTAACCCTAGGACCTCGCCATATACATCGCTGTATTAGCGCACCACAAGAGTCGATTCAAGCTCTTTGCCTTAAACCGGATGTTCCAACATATCCATAAAGCACAGGTGTCCTATCGAGACCACATCCTTGCGAAAACGACGACACGTATGTCATTTCCTCTGGAATCGAAATTGTTACCATTTTCGCTTAACAGTCAAATCTTGTATGGTATGCAGCAAGCCAATCTATGCCTATTATCAACCTCGACCATTCAGATCTATAAAAACGATCTAAGAAGAAGTCCAGTCCTCCACAACTGACTATTAAATCCCATAAATACTATTCACTAGTCTCATTTCACCTATTGGAGATACCACTAACAAAAAAAAGTCTTCACACCTCATTGTTTAGTTTCTAGTCTATAGCCTCCCTCAGTCCATGGCCTACTACTCTCAAACCATTGCTGATAAGGTTGGCAGTCATCACTACCCATTCCTTCACATCCACATCTAGTGCATCTATTTTATACTTGTATAGATCTCGTTCTCATATGGACATTCAACATATATTGTACATCTCAATTTATATAATAAGTCCCTCTACTAAGACACTTGTTGCTTCCTCAACTCTTGCACTACATGGGTGAAACACACGGTTCCACAAAACCTCCGAACGTAGGGAAAACCTAATCACTTGAGGTGTCTACACCACCATAATTATGTAGGTGTTTCCACCTACTCTGCTGATGGCGGTACCTTAACATGATACGATTCTACCTATTTCTTTGTACCTACCCATCTAGATAGGGTTCATAACCCAACTACTGACCCAAACAACATAGATTAACTCTTAGAATACTCAAGCAACAACAATCACACAAAGACAACGAAAATATCCAAACGTGTTATAAGATGTGCCTATATGTCACAAACATCAACCTAACTTATCACAACTCCATCTAGGACTTTGAACCTGGCTTTGTTACCAACTATAATGCCCCGCCCTCACATTTTAGGTCTGCAGCCCCAACTCAATGAGAACCGAGAATTCCCGCAGAACTATTAACAACCTGTAGCTCTAGGGTGTACGTGTTACACCAAGCTAACAAAAAGTTTGCACTCACATTCAATACACAAGTAAAATAAAGCTGAAATAAACTTTATTAACTTCTATGATAAGATGTCATATGAACAAACGAATTAACGAATATTCCCAAAGAACAGTGGACTAAACAATGTCCAAAACAAATTAAACCCAAGCAAAAGTAAAGTCCTACATCCTCACGGAACACTACGAAGTCTCCGAAGATTTATTCTTTCCTAGCAAACTCCACCGCTATCATGTATTCGCCTGTTGTCCTGGACCTGTAAGGATAATGGTGCAAGGTCAAAACCTAGTCTGCAAGTTTACTAGTACTCTTGGCTTAAATTCAAGTTAACCATGTGCTTCACAAGGGTAAGTGTATTAACATAAATACAAGATATGTCATGAGATAAAGTAAGCAAAGTGTAACAGGATAAACGATTCACAGATTTCACAGCTGTTGTGTTTTATGATCTTCAGTTAAGATTATGTTATCACAACAAGTAGTGTTCTCTAGTTACTACCCATCTTTTACTTATCCCTGTAATTCACTGAGACACTGGGCGTGTGCCACATGAATCTGATGAACCGCCTTAAATTCCGTCCCCCAAACACTGGTAATCCTATCGGCATTACTTACGTATCAAGTGATTCCGTAGACCTCACTTGGTGATTCCATAGACCTCGCTTGGAGAGGACTAGGCCTATACAGGACCTAAACTATGTTTGCACACAAGCCAAATAAGTTATTTAAGCACACATAAAGCTTTTGGAGGTTTTTTACATATTCTATGTTTCCACAAGTGTTCATCTACAAGAAAGTATATATCCAAGAGTTTAAGCATGCATTCCTTGCTCATAAACACGTATATTCTTGTAATATGCACATTGTACTTCATGATTATCATTTAAACAAGTGCCAATCTTCATAAAGAACTTTAAAAACAACCATTTAGGGGTCAAGGGCCTGCTGGTATAGATACCCACCTGGTGGGTATCGATACCAACCCCACTAACAGCATCAGATGGGGTTAGTATCGATACCCATCAGAGGGGGTATCGATACTTACCCTATCTGCTACCTGGTATCGATACCTTCTGGGTTTTTTACGTTTTCAGAGTTTGTTCTTCATACCAACTCCGTAAAAACTTGGTTTTCTTACCTGCAGTCGTTAGGGAATCATATATTCATCAAAGATACATAGATTCCATGCATCATAACCATTAGAAAACACACACGCATTGTACGATCATACGTTACATGTATTCAAGCATCAAGAAATCATGTAATCAACTCATAAACTAGGATTTCATGATTATGATTTAAACAAGTGCCAATCTTCATAAAGAACTTTAAAAACAACCATTTAGGGGTCAAGGGCCTGCTGGTATCGATACCCATCTGGTGGGTGTGGAGCCAAAATACAGCACCTCCCAGCGCACTCACTTTCTCCACCTCTGAAGAAGAGAGAGAATGAACACGTGGGAAATGCGAAATAGGATTCGCCCACACGGGGGTGAATGAATGTGATAGGGGTATGGAGTCGCCACCTAATTTATGGGAATCAGGACCCAAGATTTTGGAAAATCACCCTAAAACTAGTTTTCCAAGAAAAACAAGCGATAATCCAAAGAAAGGTCTGCGGTCAGAGAAATGGATAAGGGGATCAAGATACAGGTTGGGAAGGTTTTAGGCACCCAACAACCGCCCGTCCGTAAGGTCGGCCTCTACTTCGCGATTAAAAGTTTTTAGGGGATAAATGATTAAAACTAAGCAATGCTATATAAACAAAAACTGCACTAAATAAATAAATAATTGAATAAAGAATAAGCCCCCCTAAATCTATGTGTCAGGATAGGTAGTTCTGGGGCGAAAAAATACATACACTTATCTGGCTGAATGCAGCAAAAGAAAGCGACACGCGCCATCAGTAAGCTCGTGTGTAAAAAAAGATTTCATGTAATAATTCATGCAGTGCCTCAAGCCTGCTCTGATACCACTGTTTGGGAAAAATAGGGTCTAGATTAAATTGTGCAGCGGAAACAAATAACTATTTTACCTTCACAGGACCACATGAGGATGCATGAATTAAAACAATAAGTTGAAGATCAGATACATACCGTTTAAACGCTTGCATGTAATCCCAGATCTTCCTCCTACGTTCTGGATCAGTCGTCGAAAACCTGAAAAGATACAGCAACTGTATTTCGGCCATAACTCTATAACGGTTGATCCGATTCGTCTAGATGATATATGCTTTTTGTAGGAAATCGAATTTTCTACAACTTTACGTGAAATAGAGAATCTCCAATTCTGCTCCAAAAAGCCTCAAAATACGATTTTAAATTCTGACGGGAATATATTACAAATTTTGGGTTTAAGTAAGGTGACGTGGATGTGCTCTATATCCATGCACAAGCAAAGGGTGTGATACATGTAATATATACATGTACACTCAAGCATGTGACATGGTGCTGTATACACCATACACTAAAGCGATCACGTGCAGTATGCCACTTGCACCGAAGAGAGAGAGTCATGTCCTTGAACACGAAACTCAAGCGATTCACACGTTGTATACGTGTGTCGCCAAAACAGAGAAGTCACATCCTTGAACGCGATTCTCACAAAAGGGGCGAATATGTCCTTAGACATATGCCAAAATGGAATCACGTGTTGTATACACGTGTTCGAATAAAATAGGGATCACGTTCAACATAAAACGTGCCCGAGAAGGATCATGCACGGTAGTCGCATGCCCAAAAGAAGAGAAGGGTTCATAGCATCCATAGATATGAACCTCAAGAAAGGATCACGTGATCAGGACACGTGCCAAAGAAGGGATCACGTCTGACATGAGACGTGCCCAGAGAAAAAGCAGATTCATAACACCCTTAGGTGTGAATCTCACAACGGGATCACATCCATCATAGGATATGCCCAAAAGACGAAAGGGTTCATAGCATCTGTAGATGTGAACCTCAAGAGGGATCACGTGATCTGGACACATGCTCGGAAAAAAGACAGACTCATAACACCCTTAGGTGTGAATCTCACGACGGGATCACATCCAAAATAGGATATGCCCAGGAAAAAGGGATCACACCATGCACGTGTGCGCGAAAAGAAAACAAACGTCGATAGGACGCGATATATGCATGCCCTACGCTCTAATGTCGCACGAGGGTTTCTAAAGATCTCTAATCTGTTTTAGGAAGATCTTAACCCTATATGCATGAAGCCCTAAGCTAAATGAGATGAATTTTGAAAAACATTTTCTTTCAAAACTTCAAAACATTTAAAACGAAGGTGAGGGTAAGACATGAATTTCATCTCAAGTGAAACTCCTAAATGCCCTAAAAAATAACATAAAATCCTAGGCTAATGCAACCTAGGAATCTAAAGCACCAAGCCCTAACCCTAGAGGGGAACTAAACTAGAGATCTTAAACTCTATTATTATTTGTTTTAGGGTTTGGCGATCTATCGAACCCTTATGTTCGATAGGAAGAGACATGGATCCTTTGATCCAAGTGAAAGGATAAGGCCTTTACGGCCTGAAAGATGAAATAGGCTATGTGCTCGCAAGAAAGAGTTGGAGCGATGGATCCAACAAAAGGGGTGGGCCTTTGGGCCCACATCCACTGGAAGGGCTTTGAGCCCAAAAGGAAGAGCGTAGGCATTGAGGCTTACAAAAAAGGAGAGATGGGCCCTAAGGCCCGAACGAGGGATAGGCCTACTGGGCCCACAACAAGAGAACGGGCCCGAAAGCCCGAAGGTAGCTTATTGCAAAGTTTATTCGATTTTCGACCTAAAGCTATCAAAGAGAATAATGCATAGAATCTGAGTTACTAATTACTTGAAATCAATAAACAAATAAAGTAAAGTAACCTCATCCCGCATGCACAATGCTAAAGCTTTAAAAACAAAGATGAATGTGAGCACGATAAACATATCGAATAAAACGAAATGACACTAACAATGCCAATGAAATCATAAGTATGAAATCAAGCATACTATGCATGAAAGCAAGCATGTAAAAAAAAGAGAGCAAATGAAGCCTCAAATTTTAATCCTCAAATGAATTTCAACGATCCACACAGTTCATCATGTTCATCATGTCGAAAACTATATGATCATCATGAAGATCAAGGCAAATGCTAACTTATTAACATTAAACCATTCAATTTTTGCTCTCCTTTAATGAGAGACTAAAGACATGCTTCTCAACAAATTTCAAGCTAATCAAGAAGCCACCAACATATAATGGCAAAACTCACATCATAGAGATTTCCTCTTCAACAATAAGGATCTAAACTCTACATTCATGCATTAGTAAAAAAAGAGCAAAAATATCTTCAATCTTTAAAACCAACATGAATTTGCACGATCTAAACCGTTCATAATGCTTATTATGCCACAATTCATCTAAAGAGCATGAAGATCAAGGGAAATAACATGAAATCATTATCAATTTAAGCTTCGTTAGCTCTCTTTTTATGAGATAAGAATGCAAATGCATATGGAAAATTCCACCCACATGATATTATCATCAATGATATGCTCACATTATATCATATATGACAACATGATAATATTTATTCTCATATTAAAAAGAAACACACCATGTTTCATGTAAAATCAAAAGAGACCATATCATCACATATTTCATCCATATCATCCATTTAAACATGGTCCATATGACACATACATACATGCATGTAAAAGCATCATCTCATATAAAAATCTACGTCTATGTATTTCATGCTAAATAATATAACATAAACATCAAATTAGTATTTACACCAATTTATCATCAAGACTATGCATAAATTTCATCTTAACATTAAATCCTTCATTACATCATGATTTCATCAACATATACTAAATCATCACATACATCATCATCTACACCATTACATACATCATTCCATACATCACAACATACACCATCCCATACCTTACATGCATTAAACATGAAATTCAAGAGATGAGGTGTAGAGATTTTACCTAGCAAGCATAGATCCAAGATGCATACATGAGAGCCCTCCTTTGATTGGAATGGATGGTAGGGATTTCTCCTCCCAAATTAAAATTTCTCTTCTCATTTAATTAATAAGAACCAAAATCAAGGAAATCTCTAACTCATGTCTTTCTCCTGGAAGTCTTGTCTACTCATCTCTCTCTCACCAAAAATGGGTAGATGATATTCTAAACCCTAAAGAATCTCTCCCAAAATAGAAATAACATTTCTTCACCCAAGCCAAGAAACATCACCCTCTCTGTCTTTCTCTCCTCCAAAAACTAAAAAACTCTCAGACCAAGACTTTTTTTGAAGAAGAAAGAAAACCCAAAAAACTAGAGAGAAGAAAAGAAATTCTCTAGCCAATACTAAAGATAGTAAACCCTAAAATTTCTCTCCCCTACAAAATGTCTAGCCTTAACTATAAATAGAAAAACCCTAGGTTCTAGAAGGACACATGTGCCCTCAGGATTGGCTAATCCTAGTGTTCCACCACTTTTTGGACAAGTGTCCATTGGGTGAACAAAACCCAAAGATTCCTACTTATCTCTTTAAAATGTGTGGCTAGCAATTGCTTGTCTGATGTGGAGAGATAAGATATGGGAGGGGGTTTTTTGAAAAGCAAGGGCTGAGAAATAATTTTGGAAAAAGACAAAACATGGACTTGTTTGCAAATTGGACTAAAATGGGAGAAAACACGTATGCATCAGGTGTGGGTGAACGTGACCCACATGAGTTGGGTTAAAAAAGGGCAGGGACCAAACTGCACACTTAGTGTGCCGTTTCCTATTTTCTTTCTTTTTGTTTTTTTTCAAGGGATTTTGTTTTATTATAGTGGGGTCCACAAATCTTTTTAAAAATTATATTTTCTAACAAATAGAAATAAATTGAAACCTAGCACTAGCCAATCCCAATGCAACACGTGTCAAAGCCTAAAGACCTAGAACCAAGAGGACTTCCTACTGTTCCTAATTTACACCGGTTCTAACCCAGATTTAAGATTTCTTTGACTTTGGTTCTCATTCTTGATCCAGTTCTAATTGAAATTTGGAGGGGGTGTTTAATTACTGATTTTTGTTAGATTTTGCACAAAAATCGAGATCGGGCCAATGTGGGTGTTTCTCACTGGTGTGCGAAAATTTGGCGTCTACAGTGGGTATCGATACCAACCCCACTAACAGCATCAGATGGGGTTAGTATCGAAACCCATCAGAGGGGGTATCGATACTTACCCTATCTGCTACCTGGTATCGATAACTACCTTCTAGATTTTTTGCGTTTTCAGAGTTTGTTCTTCATACCAACTCTGTAAAAACTTGGTTTTCTTGCCTGCTGTCATTAGGGAGTCATATATTCATCAAACATACATAGATTCCATGCATCCTAAAAATTAGAAAACACACACGCATCATACGATCATAGGTTACATGTATTCAAGCATTAAGAAATCATGTAATCAACTCATAAACTAGGATTTCATGCATTCATTCATTATGTAACCATCAAAATACGTAGAAAACCTAAGTCTTCACCAAAGGAGCAAGTTACTACTTGCCTCAAAGCAAAACCTTCTCCCAACCGTGATGAAGAAGTAGAAGAAGAAGAAGAAGAAGAAGAAGAAGAATCCCTGCTCTTTCTCTCACGAACACGATTGCTGCAATCTCTCCTTCAAGAAGTTCTCTCTCTTCTCTCTACTAGCCGATTCACCCTTTCTCTCTCTCTCTAGAAGTCGACCAACACAAGCAAACAAGAGGGGTTTTGGGTTTTAGTTTATATTTTTAACTAGTATAAACCCCAAACTTACTATCCAAGGTAAATGATATATGCTCACCCCAAACCTATACCTTACTCACATCTCGGTAGTCTATGCAAAGTCTCATAAACTCACCCTCATCTAATTCAAAAGAACAAATGCACACCAAGGTGACGAACTACGATGAATGTAACCCTGAGCCAATAACTAGTCTCTCTGGTTCTTTAACTCTTTCATCTCAGTTGGAGCCATTCGATAAGGTATCTTAGCAATCGATTTTGTGCCCTGGACCAACTCCAAGCAGAATTTTCTCTCTGTATGAGGAGGTAACCCTAGGACCTCGTCATATATATCGCGGAATTAGCGCACCACAGGAATCGATTCAAGCTCTTTGCCTTTAACCGGATGTTCCAACATATCCTCAAAGCATAGGTGTGTCCTATCGAGACCATATCCTTGCGAAAACGACAACACATATGTCGTTTCCTCCGGAATGGAAATTGTTACCATTTTCGCGTAACAATTCAATCTCGTATGGTATGCAGTAAGCCAATCCATGCCTAATATCCATCTCAACCATTCAGATCTATAAACACGATCTAAGAAGAAGTCCAGTCCTCCACAACTGACTATTAAATTCCATAAATACTATTCACTAGTCTCCTTTCACCTATGGGAGATACCACTAACAAAAAAAAGTCTTCACACCTCATTGTTCAGTTTTTAGTCTATAGCCTCAGTCTGTCAATGGGCTACTACTCTCAAACCATTGCTGATAAGGCCGGCAGTCATCACTACCCATTCCTGCACATCCACATCTAGTGCATCTATTTCATACTTGCATAGATCCTGTTCTCATATAGACATTCAACATCTACTGTATATCTCAATGTATATAACAAGTCCCTCTACTAAGACACTTGTTGCTTCTTCAGCTTTTGCACTACATAGGTGAAACACACGGTTCCACAAAACCTCCAAACGTAGGGAAAACTGAATCATTTGAGGTTTCTACAACACCATAACTATGGAGGTGTTTCCACTTACTCTGCTGATGGCGGTACCTTAACATGATATGATTCTACTTGTTTCCTTGTACCTACCCATCTAGATAGGGTTCATAACCCAACTACTCAAGCAACAACAATCACACAAAGACAACCAAAATATCCAAACGTGTTATAAGATGTGCCTATATGTCACAAACATCAGCCTAACTCATCACAACTCCCTCTAGGATTTTGAACCTGGCTCTGATACCAACTGTAATGCCCCGCCCTCACATTTCAGGTCTACAGCCCCTACTCAATGAGAACCGGGCATTCCCGCGGAACCATTAACAACCTGTAGCTCTAGGGTGTACACGTTACACCAAGTTAACAAAAAGCTTGCACTCAAATTCAATACACAAGTAAAATAAAGTTGAAATAAAGTTTATTAACTGCTATGATAAGATGTTATATGAATAAACGAATTAACATATATTCCTAAAGAACTATGGAGTAAACAATGTCCAAAACAAACTGAACCCAGCAAAAGTAAAGTCCTACATCTTCACGGAACTCTACGAAGTCTCTGAAGATTTATTCCTGCCTAACGAACTCCACCGCTACCGTGTATTCGCCTGCTGTCCTGGACCTGTAAGGATAATGTGCTAGGCCAAAACCTAATTAGCAAGTTTACAAGTTCCCTTGGCTTAGATTCGGGTTAACCATGTGCTTCATAAGGGTAAGTGTATTAACATAAATACAAGATATGTCATGAGATAAAGTAAGCAAAGTGTAACAAGATAAACGATTCATAGATTTTACGGCTGTTGTGTTTTATCATCTTCAGTTAAGATTAAGCTATCGCAACAAGTAGTGCTTTCTAGTTACTACCCATGTTTCACCCGTCCTTGTAGTTCACTCGAGACACTGGTCGTATGCCATGTGAATCCGATGAACCGCCTTGAAATCTATCTCCCGAATACTGGTAACCCTGTCAGTGTTACTTACGTGTTAAGTGATTCTATTGACCTCACTTGGCGATTCTGTAGACTTCGCTAGCACACAAGCCAAACAAGTTGTTTAAGCACACATAAAGCTTATAGAGGTTTCTTACGTATTCTGTGTCAACAAGTGTTCATCTTCAGGAAAGTATACATCCAAAAGTTTAAGCATGAATTCCTTGCTGATAAACACGTATATTCTTATAATATGCACATTGTACTTTATGATTATCATCTAAACAAGTGCCAATCTTCATAAAAAAGTTCAAAAACAACCATTTAGGGGTCAAGGGCCTGCTGGTATCGTGGGTATCGATACCAACCCCATTAACAGCATCTGATGGGGTTCGTATCGATACCCATATAAGGGGGTATCGATACTTACCCTATATGCTACCTGGTACCGATGCTCCCCTGGTTGGGTATCGATACCTTCTGGGTTTTTCGCATTTTTAGAGTTTGTTGTTCATACCAACTCCGTAAAAACTTGGTTTTTTTGCCTGCAATCAGTAGGGAATCATATATTCATCAAACATACATAGATTCCATATATCTTGACCATTAGAAAACACACACATCATATGATCATGGATTACATGCATTCAAGCATTAAGAAATCATGTAATCAACTCATAAACTTGGATTTCATGCATTTATTCATTATGTAAACATCGAAATACGTAGAAAACCTAAGTCTACACCAAAAGAGCAAGTTACTACTTGCCTCAAAGCAAAACCTGCTCCCAACCGCGATGAAGAAGAAAAAGAAGAAGAATTCCTGCTCTTTCTCTCACGAACACGATTGCTGCAATCTCTCCTTCAATAAGTTATCTCTATTCTCTCTACCCGCCGATTCACCCTATCTCACTCTCTTTAGAAGTCGACCAACACAAGCAAACAAGAGGGGTTTTAGGTTTTAGTTTATATTTGTAACTAGTATAAACCTCTAACTTACTAAAACTCTGTCAGGGTGCCCTTAGTAATAGTGGGTGCTCCTTAACATTAGTAATTTCTAAAGAAAGGGTATTATAATTATAAATCTAGTCGGAATCTCATTTGGATACTAACAAATAAGAATATGATGCAAATGTCTGCAGGGTATTCCCATAAACTCAAATAGATTGCACCCACAAACTCCCTCTTTTATCACCTGGTTGATTCTAAAAAAAAACTCTCCTAGCTTACCAAACCTTAATGAAACTTTAAATGTAAACTCATTGTCACGCCCCGCTCACACGTGTACCAATATTGTCCCTGCTTTAGCCACCACACGCGGTACAGGGTTTTGTTCTTGGCGAGAGCCCGGCCCAGTCCTGGCCCAACTTAATGACAACCAGTCCAATCCCATGACTCACCCAAAAGGCCTCGGTATTGTCAGAGTGGTACGCAGCGGAACTGGCCCAACTCCACAGATACACAATATTGTCCCTGGTTTAGCCACCACACGCGGTACAGGTTTTTGTTCTTGGCGAGAGCCCGGCCCAGTCCTGGCCCAACTTAATGACAACCAGTCCAATCCCATGACTCACCCAAAAGGCCTCGGTA
>MVGT01003476.1:72146-102297 GCA_002174775.1 Macleaya cordata
AAATTTGTAGTGCATATCCTTGATTTAATTTGCTTCCGTTGCGTAAATTATTATATGCACTGTGTCTATTAGGTGACGAAAGGTCCAGTTTACAGGGGAGACTCTGCGGAAATTGAGTCTCGCGGTAGACTGATGGTAATGTCCCTTGTATTTTGGGATAAAGGGCGTTACACTCATCACTATCATTCTCAAGTACATCCGCTCGATAACACATCGACAAAGTAAACTCCTCTTGCGCCTTCTTGTACATGTTCCTAATGTAGATCTTGGCTGCATGGTTCAACAACAAGTCTCCTTTGTGCATACAAAGCTACTCTAATTACTAAGTTGAATAAAAAATTGAAACCTTATTGCTAAGTTAGATAAAAAGCTATATTCCCTATGATTCAAAAGTTTGGATTTACTATTTTCTACCTAAATGTTGGATTCCATACTTCTTTCAAAAAATCTAGAATAAAAATATGAAATGAGAAAAAATTAAACATTAAACCAAAAAAAACCTAGACTAAACATTTAACCCAAAAATAACTAGGTTAATGAGCAGTAACTACTTTACCTCCTACAATGATTTGGTAGCTTGAAGACAAGAACTTGGATTTAATGGTAGCTTGAAAACATTGTTAAACTTGAATCTAAAGGAGGAAAAAAGTTCTACCGGTGGAAAGGGAAAGAAAAAAATGAAATGAGGAAATGCAGCCACTTGGCAAAGACAAACAGTGAAAGCCTACTATAAACAACTATTTTTTCTCGTTTGTAGAAAAATGATAATAAAAAATGAAGGTCCAAATACACCCTATGGTTAATGAATTTAACCATATGTCTATGTGACTATGGTTAATGATCACACTATCACCTAATTAAAGTTTAAGTGGTGATAAAGAGTAAAGCAAAAAATCTCTAGCAAAAGTATTGACTTATTCGATTCTTAATATGCAGAATTAAAAATAAGAATCGAATATTTCAATCTCACAACAAGTATAAAAATATGCATAAGTGATTTTGTTAACGAGGAAAGCCCAAACTGGGAAAAACCCTGGGACCTAGTCCAGGAAAAATCCACTAATAGTTATCGAAAACTTACAACCCGATTTACCACTCGATGGACACGATTTACGACTCCCTCTATGCTCCAATCAGCTATGGTGTACAGTTCTTCCACAAATTCGAACTCCACGGATTTTCCTCTTAGTTGATTATCAATTCTCACGCATACAACTTGGAGTCCACTAATCCAACGCGAATGAGCTGCGCACACAATCCGAGTCCACGAACTAACGCCTCCCACAAAATGATGCGTCTCCGACTTGAACTCTACAAGTCCCGCACCTTGAACCAATACTCGCCTCCACGAGTATTTCACAACGAACTTGAATCTTCAAGCTCAACCACCGGAAATCCACTGGAAAACCTAAACTAAGATTTTGACTAAGATGTGAAGGATTTAGTCATTTTCAACAAGTTTGGAAATTAAGAATATGAGTTATGCTCTCCAATAACTTGATAGGAGCTGGGGCGAATGGTTGATGAAAATAGTTCAAACTCTTTCTATTTATAATGGTGTTTTTAGATCTAGATCTAGAATATCCTATGTGATGAATAGTTTATTCATTTTCTAGATCTAGATCTAGAACACACCAAGTATAATGAGTGGTGTTTCTAGATCAGGAACACACCATGTATGGTGGTGTTTCTTTTTTATTCAAAATTACATCACACAATGACTAATGAGTGATGTTTTTCTTCTTTTAGTTTAAGAACTATATTTCACCACAAGTGATATTTTACAACACACCACATTACCTCATGTGAGTGGTGATTTGTATGTGAAGTCTAGATCTATATTACTTATATTAATATTTAAAAGTTCATAATACATGGTGAACTAAAACAGTTATGGAAGGTTTTTAGAATCATTCAAAATAGCTTTAAAAGATGGTTAAAAGTTGTAAAAACCTTTTAGTACACTTTGGTTTCGAAACCTACATGCTTGGTTTCGAAACCAAAACTCATCTGGAGTCAAAATAGCAGTTTAGTAACTTTGATCATGTTGGTTTCGAAACCAAAATCCTCCTGACATCATTTTTCAGCTTTGGTTTCGAATCCAACATACCAAATTTTGGTCGCAGTTTCCCTTAAAAAAGGGTTTTCTGACAGCATTTGTCCAAACACTAATTTTAAGGGGTTTTGACATCTTTTACCATTCCGTACTTTCTCATATGATTCAATATGGACTAACCACCTATGGTATTGAGTTTTCTAAGTTACTTACCATCCTAAGATGAGTTCCGGTGGTGAGTTGAGCTTCTTAGAGTCTTTTCTTCGCAGCGAACCGAACCACGACTCTCTAACTCTAACTCAAGTTTTTTTTTGAGAGAAAGGGCTAAAATTTTATTGATTGTGAAAATGGACAAAAAAGAATACAATGGATTATTGATTGATAACTAGCTCCCATCTATGAACCAAATCATAAAATTGGAAATTCGTAAACACATCATCTATGGAACCCCATAGAAATAACATCGATTTGATATTGAGAATGATATCTTCAAACTGATTTTCTTTTCCTTCAAACACCCTACCATTCCTCTCAAGCCATAATCCCCAGCATACTGCAAAAGGAATTAATTCCCATATTTTTCTGGTTCTCTGTTTCCACAACATTTCTTCCACCAGAAAAAATGATCCTCAATCGTTTTAGATGCTACCCATTCAACTTTGTATGATGATATGAAATATAGCCAAATTTCCCTTGCTATATCACAGTGTAAAAGCAGATGGGCTACTGATTCCTCCTTTTGTTTGCACAACCAACATCTATTAATTAAAACCATACCCCGTCTCCTCACGTTATCTGTCGTCTGAATCGCATTTAGCGTAGCTGACCAAACGAAAAAAGATACTTTTGAAGGTATCAATTTTTTCCAAACCAATTGTACTGGGAATTGTTGTGCTCCTTCTCTGCAACTGAGTTCGTAGCATTCTTTGGTACTAAACAGAGTATTATTACTGAATGTGCAATCCACTTCATCATCACTGTCTTGTGAGAGGTGTGGTGGGTCTCCCAATCTTGTAATTAAATCTGTCATCCAGCCTTGTTCCTCTGCTCTTAGACTTCTCTTTAGATCCAAATTCCATTCATAACCATTTTCGCCACTAATGATCATATCATGTATTGAGCCCATCTTTTTCCTTGATAATTTATATAGATTTGGGAATCTGTTTCTTAGGGAGTCTGAGCCACACCAGTAATCATTCCAGAATGCTATTGACTTACCATTTTTTAATTTGATTGAAGAATTTTCCATAATTAACTCTTTACCTTTTTGAACCCCTTTCCATACTGATGTTCCATATGGACCGTCCACTGGTGCAGAAAAGACTTGATTTAAGTATCCTCCATACTTAGCTGCAATAACCTTTCTCCAAAGGGAATTTTTTTCTTTCCCATATCTCCAAGTCCATTTGGATAATAGAGCTAAGTTTGTCTTCCTCACATCCCTAATACCCAAACCTCCCCATTTCTTTGGTTTGCAGATTCTTTTCCATGTTATCCAGCTGATCTTTCTCTTCGCAGCATATTCTCCCCACAGAAACCTTCCCATTAATCTATTCATCTTCTTTTCTATTATACTCGGGAGAGGAAACAAGGACAAAAAATAGATTGGTAAGCTGGAAAGTGAGGATTTTATGAGTGTTAACCTACCAACTTTCGAAAGACATTTTCTCTTCCACAAAGCTAACCTTGATTCCATTCTGTGAAGAACCGCCTCCCAAATTGACAGAGCTCTCGGTTTAGCTCCCAAAGGTAGTCCCAAATACTTGACAGGTAGTGTTTCAGTTAAGCATCCAAGTATTTGAGCATACTCCTCTATACCTTCCTCAAGTCCCACCCCTATCAGCTTTGATTTCTCAAAGTTCACCCTTAAACCCGATGCAGCTTCGAAGATGATAAGCAGATTTCTCAGATTTTCTACTTCTTCTCAAAGTTCACCCTTAAACTCTAACTCAAGTTACACTGACTTTCTTGAGATACATTTGACCTGAAATTCAACAAATATGACATGAGTAAACTAATGGACCTAACAATCTCCCCCTTTGTCATTTTTGTGACAAATCCATACATAAGAAAATAATAAAAAGGCCTTCCCTATTACAACTCATATTTTCTTACACATGACTTAATAGAACTTAAAACACGGATTGTATTTAAATAACCTGTTTCCTACATATGCTAACAAAACAAATCAAGGAATCTCATAAAATATTAAATACAAACCTTGAAGAATGTTTAGAGCAATTAATGAGAGTAGAGATAATATCTCTTCCCCTTTGTCAAAGCTTTTCCCATCTTAAGATATCTTTCAATAGTGC
Organism: Macleaya cordata; assembly: GCA_002174775.1. NCBI lineage: Eukaryota > Viridiplantae > Streptophyta > Magnoliopsida > Ranunculales > Papaveraceae > Macleaya > Macleaya cordata. The sequence goes on from MVGT01003476.1 coordinate 76,518, forward strand.
TAAGCTGAGCTTTGCACAAGTCTTCTCTCCTTCACTTTAAGTCTCTAATGATTAGAAATGTAGAGACAACTTGCTAACTTTCATTGACCATATTGAGTTCGATTTGACACGCAAATTGACAAAACCCATAAGGGAACTTATAGAGCTTACAATCTCCCCCTTTGTCAATTTCGAGACAAAATTCATTTATAAGACTCAATGAGAGATAAAAGACAGAACTCCCCCAAATAGAGACATTAAACTCTATGGGATGCCTTTAACTTATTTCCTGCACATGTCCACAAGACACATCAAGGTACCATGGAAGTCATGAATATAAATAATGAATAAACTTACTTTCCCCCTTGATAAGTGCTACAAGAATCTCTCCCCTATGTGATATATTTTCTATCACATTGTACTCCCCTTGCAAAGTCAAGAACACATAATTCTCCCCCTTTTTGTCACAAATAGATAAAGGATAGAAGACAACAAAAGTACAAAGAGAAACTGAGAAAGATAATGTATGGAAACACAAATACAAGCCAAACAACCATAATAATAAATATCTAACTAGCTTTCAACCAAATAGATAGTTATATAGACAATAAAAATGTATGGTGAAAGGCAAGTAAAAATATGTCACATACCACAAAATTTATCAAAGCTAGCTACTAGGTGTATCAGAGCTATGATAAGAAATAAAACTAAAGTGTGTGAAACTACCTTGGTTTTGGAAACCAATGAAGATATCGCATATTTTTGGATTTTTTCAAATATTATTCTAATGCAAATAATGAGCATGCATGCACAAACATATACATTTAATCAAACCATGCAAGCTCCCCCTCAACCAGATCATGAAAAAGATTTGAATCTTAACACTAATCCGGTTCAACATGCATCAACACTCAACAAATCTATGCTATCCATGTAAGCAAGTAGACATTTTTGTTATGTTCATATCATGTTGTCAAGGCTATCAATAATAAAATACACAACTACAATCAAAATTTCTTAATCATGTAATGCAAAAATTTATTCAAATACAGCCAAGCTAATTCTCAATCATGAAAATCACAACACTCAATATCCTGATTATGGTGTGTGTGTGTGTGTGTGTTTGAGAGAATAATATCATTATGTAAGTCTATCCTAAAAGGAAAATAAGATAAGGTTGTCAATATTACTAATTTCTCTAAATCTGAACCTTACCCAGCATAAAAGAACCATCTCATTTTGTTACCTATTAATGACCTTCATGATTGAGTTTGAATGAAACTTGAGAAACTCAAGAGCATGAGACATAGATCAATCAAGAGAGTATGTGGATTTATAGAAAAGATTCATAAGCTATATCAAAATAAAGTAAAATAATTCAGATTTGTGAAATCTCTTATATGTTCAAGTATTCTATCAAAGATATCCAATAACAACAAGAAGAACACTTAAAACACTCACTCAACTACCACAACAATATATACATTCAAAATAAGGGGAGGAGTGAGAACATCAACAATCAAGTAATGGTACGAGTGTGGAGCCGGAATCCAGCACCTCCCAGCGCACTCACACTCTCCACCTCCGAAGAAGAGAGAGAATGAACATGTGGGAAACGTGAAATAGGATTTGCCCACGCGGGGGTGAATGAATGTGATAAGGGTATGGAGTCGCTACCTGATTTATGGGAATCAGGACCCAAGATTTTGGAAAATCAGCCTAAAACTAGTTTTCTGAGAAAAATTATAGCGATAATCCAAAGAAACGTCTGCGGTCAGAGAAATAGATAATGGGATCAAGGTACGGGTTGGGAAGGTGTAAGGCACCCAACAACCGCCCGTCCGTAAGGACGGCTTCTACTTCGCGATTAAAAGTTTTCAGGGGATAAATGATTAAAACTAAGCAATGCTATATATACAACAGCTGCACTAAATAAATGAATAAAGAATAAGCCCCCCTAAATCTACGTGTCAGGGTAGGTAATTCTGGGGCGAAAAAAATGCAAACATTCATCTGGTTGAATGCAGCAAAAGAAAGCGACACTCGCCATCAGTAGGCTCCTGTGCAAAAAGCAAGGTGACGTGGATGTGCTCTATATCCACGCACAAGCAAAGGGTGTGATACGTGTAATATGTACACGTACACTCAAGCATGTGACATGGTGCTGTATACACCATACACTGAAGCGATCACGTGCGGTATGCCACATGCGCCGAAGAGAGAGAGTCATGTCCTTGAACACGAAACTCAAGCGATTCACACGTTGTATACGTGTGTCGCCAAAATAGAGAAGTCACGTCCTTGAACGCGATTCTCACAAAAGGGGCGAATATATCCTTAGACATATGCCAAAATGGAATCACGAGTTGTATACACGTGTCCGAATAAAACAAGGATCATGTTCAACATAAAACGTGCCCGAGAGGGATCATGCGCGATAGTCGCATGCCCAAAAGAAAAGAAGGGTTCATAGCATCCGTAGATGTGAACCTCAAGAGAGATTACGTGATCAGGACATGTGCCCAAGAAGGGATCACGTCTGATATAAGACGTGCCTAGAGAAAAAGCAGATTCATAACACCCTTAGGTGTGAATCTCACAACGGGATCACATCCAACATAGGATATGCCCAAAGGACAAAAGGGTTCATAGTATCTGTAGATGTGAACCTCAAGAGGGATCACGTGATCAGGACACATACCCAGAAAGGGCTCACGTCCGATACGGGACGTGCCCAGAGAAAAGACAGACTCGTAACACACTTAGGTGTGAATCTCACGACGGGATCGCATCCAATATAGGACGTGCCCAAGAAAAGGGATCACACCATGCACGTGTGGCCGAGAAGAAAACGAACGTCGATAGGACGCCATGTATGCAGGCCCTACGCTCTAATATCGTACGAGGGTTTCTAAAGATCCCTAATCTGTTTTAGGAAAATCTTGACCCTATATGCATGAAATCTTAAGCTAAATGAGATGAATTTTGAAAAACATTTTCTTTCAAAACTCCAAAACATTTAAAACAAAGGTGAGAGTAAGATAGGAATTTCAGCTCATGTGAAACCCTAAGTCCTCTCGAAACTAACACGAAACCCTAGGCTAATGCAACTTAGGAATCTAAAGCACCAAACCTTAACCCTAGAGGGGAACTAAACTAGAGACCTTAATCTCTATTATTATTTATTTTTTGGGTTTGGCCATCTATCGAACCCTTAGGTTTGATAGGAAGAGACATGGATCCTTAGATCCAAGTGAAAGGATAAGGTCGTTACGGCATGAAAGATGAAATGGGTTATGTGCCCGCAAGAAAGAGTTGGAGCGATGGGTCCAACTAAAGGGGCGGGCCTTTGGGCCCACACCCATAGGATGGGCTTTGAGCCCGAAAGGAAGAGTGTAGGCTTGAGGCCTACAAAGGAGGAGAGATGGGCCCTAAGGCCCAAAATAGGGATAGGCCCATTGGGCCCGTCACAAGAGAACGGGCCTGAAAGCCCAAAGGTAGCTTATTGCAAAGTTTATTCGATTTCCACCTAAAGCTATCAAAGCAATTAAAACATGAAAAACAAGGCTACTAATTACTCGAAATTAATAAACAAGTAAGGTGAAGTAACCTACCTCCGCACTCACGATGTTAAAGCTTTAAGCACAAAATGTAATGCAAACACATCAATCATAGCAAGCCTCATCATTATGATATCATAAACATGAATTTCAAGCATAAGGTGCATGAGATTAAACATATAAGAAAAATAGAGCCAATTAAAGCCTCACACTTAACTCTTAAACCAAATTCGACGATCCACACCGTCTAATATGTTCAACATGTCAAAAAGCATGAGATTATTAAGAAGATCAAGGCAAATGCTCACTTTCTAACATTAAAACCTACACTTCTTGCGCTCTTTGGTGAGAGACCAAAAACACACTTTCAAGATAATTAAGCATGCACCATCATATTATGGCAAAACACACATCATGGAGATCTCATCCTCAACGATATGGACCTAAATCATATATTCATGCATCAATAAAAAGAGAGCAAAAATAGCTTCAATCTTTAAATCTAAGATGAACTTAAACGATCCAAACCGTTCATAATATGTGTTAGGCCGTAATTGAGCTAAATGACATGAAGATCAAGATAGATAACATGGAATCAACACAAATTAAAGCCTTGTTAGCTCTCTTTTTTATGTGACAAACAAACAAAGACATGGAGAAAAATTCATCCCCATGATATTATCAATAATGATATACTCATAACATATTATGTATATGAAAATATGATAATATTTACTCTCATATCAAAAAAAATAAACATACCATCTTCATGTGAAACCAAAAGAGACCATATCATCACATATTTCATCCATATCATCCATATATCATTATTATGGAGCATTCATCATAAAAACATTAAGAGTTAAGATTTACATTCATGTAAACATGGTTCATGCACATACATACATGCATGTAAAAAACATCATCCCATATGAAAATCTACATCTATGTATTTTATGCCAAATAATTCAACATAAACATCAAATTAGAATTTACACCCATTTATCATCAAAACTATGCATGCATTTCACTTTAGCATTAAATTCTTCATTACATCATGATTTCATCAACATATGCTACATCATCACATACATCATCATCTACACCATTACATATATCATTCCATACATTACTACATATATTATCTCACATTTTACATGTATTAAACATAAAAATTCAAAAGATAAGGTGTAGAGATTTTACCTAGCAAGCATAGATCCCAAGATTTGATGTATGAGAGATCCCTTTTATTAGAGTAGATTGTAGAGATTTATTTTCCGCACCAATTTTCTTCTTCTCCTCCAACAAAATGAGAGCCAAAAACAAAGAATCCCAAATTTATGACATCATAGTGATGTATGGAAGAGAATGGAAGGGATTTGAAGTTGTCTTTTCTCTTTATTTTCTCCTAGAACTCTACTAATCTTTCCCCTAACCAAAAATGGAGAAGAAGACTCCAACAACCAAATTAACTCCTTTCACCAAAATGGAGAGGAGTTTTAAGAGGAAATGGTTTTCTCTCACCTTCCCCTCCCTTTCTCTAACCTCTCTCTCTACCAAAACCTTAGATTAAGCCTTTTCTACTCTCCAGAAAAACCAAGGAATTAAACCAAGAGAGAAAGAGAACAAAACCAAAACGAAAAAGAAAGAGCTCAAAATGGAAGAAGAAGAGGCCCCAAAACTCTCCTCTTTTCTACTATATATAGAAACCCTGGACTATTGTAGAAGGATACATGTGCCCTTAGGATTGGCTAATCCTAGTGTTCCACCACTTTTTGGACAAGTGTCCAGTGGGTGAACAAAACCCAAAGATTCTTTCTTATCTCTTTAAAATGTGTGGCTAGCAATTGCTTGTCTGATGTGGAGAGATAAGATCTGAGAGGGGTTTTTTTGAAAAGCAAGGGCTGAGAAATAATTTAAGAGATAGTTAAAGCAAGGGCCTATTTGCAATTTGGCAAAAACAAGAAAAAGAAAAATGCGTAAAACACGTGTGGGTGAAAAAGACCCACACATAAAGGTGGGTGAAAAAAGTGGAGGGGCCTAACCGCACACTGATTGTGCGGTTTGGCAAAACTGTACGTCACCCATGGTGACGCAGCCCAAACCGCACACCCAGTGTGCGGTTTGCTAATTTCCCTTTTTTTATTTTCTTTTCTCTTTTGTTTTTAAAAAAAACAGAAATAAAGAAAATAGTCTGATTTTATTTTATTAAAGTGGGGTCCACTAGTTTTTTAACAAAAATCAGATTTTCTAACAAATAAAATTAATTTGAAACCTAGTACTTGCCAATCCCAAGGCGACACGTATCAATGCCTAAGGACCTAGAACCAAGAGGTTCCTACGGTTCCTAGCTTACACCGGTTCTAACCTAGATTTGAGATTTCTTAGACTTTGATTCTCATTCTTGATCTGGCTCTAATTGAAATTTGGAGACGGTTTAATTATCGATTTTTATTAGATTTTGCACAAAAATCGAGGTCTGACCAAAATGGGTAATTTTCACTAGTGTGCGAAAATTTGGCATCTACAGATGCCCCTCCTCGCCAGAGACCGCTTGCGGACGAATGGCGAGGCCGACGATCCCTGATTTTTGCGCACCAATTGAATGGTCAATTCTCAAGTCCAATGATCTAGGTTATGAATTTGGCTAACCATTCGTAGTCAGCCAAAGTCAGGCACGAATTTTGCCAATCTGCTTCCGAGCTAGTTCGTCCCTAACAATTGAGTGAAGGTTTGTGCGATATCGCCGACCTTGGTCGGACAGTCATTAGACCTGCATGCTTCTGCCAGCTCTGGTGTGGCGAGAAGTGGTCCGCAATTCTTTGGCATTTTGCCGGGTTCTACATTGTCCGAGAGATGGTTTTAAAAACCAGATCATTTTTCTTTTTAAAAATTCCATTTTTCAATTTTTTTAAATACTCAGATGGTGAGGGGGGTGCTCTCGTTTGTGCATCATCTTCGGATCTGAGCACATTGCTAGGGTTTTTACACCATTCAATTTTATCAACACTTCAGTCTTACTTTCTCGACTTGACGTGAGTAGTTGACTGCTTCCTTGCTTGGCTTTGACCTTTGCATTTTGACTTGACTTTACTCGTCAATTGCTTCATATTGATTTTAACTTGATTTTCTTAGCCTTGGCCAATTTGAATGCTTTTGACTTAAATTTCTTGGCCTTGATATATTTGAAGGCTTCCTGATGATTTTGACTTGATTTGATGCTGAGGTTGACCGGCCTTGACTCTTGATAGCCCAATTTTCCTTTTGCTTTGGCTTTGTTCAAAATTTGGTCCTTTGAACCTTGATGGACTTTTGACTTTAATGCTCTGCTCCTTGGAGGTTCCACCCTTCTGTTGACTTGGAGAATCTATGACTTCTCCCTTCTTTTGCTCTTTGTGAGTCAGAGATTTGCTTAAGAAGGACTTTTCCTTATCCTAGATGCTTCGTTACGCTCGGGATTTCTTGTAACCATTCTTTACACATTTTCTATGAGTAGTGGGTTGAGGATTTTTTACGGGGAGAATTCATTATTTGAAGATCCCCTCATTCTTGACTGGCTTTGCCCCTTCATCCTTTCTACGAGCTTTGCCATATGATTTTTCTGAGCCTCCCATACTCATAATGCAGCAACGAGTCAAATAACATGAAACGAGGCTCGACTCCTTGGCATCCTGCAAAACCATTTATGGATCTAGAAATATGCATTTTTGCATTTGAAAATTTTTTATTTTAAAAAACAAAAGCAATTTTATTCTTAAAAAGAAGGTATGGAAATACCGACAAACTATACAAAGCCTGCAATTTAGAAAACTTGGATAAATACTTCACCTAAAAAGCTTCAGTTAACTTCAAGTGAAGGTACCATTACCATACTTTGGAATATTTCAAGGCAGATCACCATTTCTTTTAGACTTTCCCTTTTTGACCTTGTAGGGATTAGGTTGATCCTTGCTTACGGATAGGTATTTCAGCTCACCACCTTCTTGGTTGGGGACAACCTCCGTTGCTTTTAATTCCCTTTTAAATGCACAGCCTTCTGTTGCCCTTTGATTTGTCTCTTTACGCCCGATATTCTCCTTGTTGAGTTCGAGATCCGACAAATACTGATCAAATTTTCCCAAGTCTTTATTTTTCCTACTACGTTTTCTATTTTTGACTTTTTTATCTTCTTCATTTTTTGAAGGATCCATCGCTCTTCCTCTCAACTCAGGGCGTTCGTTGCTCACAGGTTTCAGAGAGGGCATTTGTAGGTGATAACGGGGCTTAGGACATGCTAGTATGGATGGTTAAGGCCTAAATTTTGACTTTTTAACTTTTAGCTTTCAAGGGTATCTCTCTCCTAAGGCGTTTTAACTCATCGAATTTTTAACTTTTTAAATTTTTAAGGGCTTCTTTCTGCCCCTTGGATTTCAATTTAGGATTTTGACTTTCTTGGGGTTAATTCTGCCCTTAGTCTTGGACTTTTGATACTTTTGAGTAGATTTTGACATTTGAGTTTGAAATGGGGGAAACTTTTGCCCCTTGCTCGAATTTCGATTTTTTTTCATTTAAACTCTTTTCAGGTTGGGAGAGAGATTTGACTTTTTAGATAAGAATAAAAGGCTTAGGCTCAAAATTGGGTACTAGCGGTAAGGATTTTTCATTTAGGTTCTTTTTCAGGAGAACTGGCTATCAAAGAAGGCCTCTCTTTTGGAATCTCTGTCGGTGTTCGTTGCCCCTTATTTCAAGGTTGAACAACTTACCTTATGCGTAGTTTATCTTGAGTTGACTAGCATTTGTCAGCCTCTGATCCTATTTGAAAATGTCTTTTAGGAGAATTTTCCGATGATGTGCAAGCTTGATCAGCCACTTCGATTCTTTTGAAATTCTCGTTGCTCTTCTTGAATTAGTTGAATATTTTTGAAGACTGCATAATTTCTCAACTCTTCCATTAGCGAGAGGTAATCTCAGATTCATTCTTATCGAGCACCTAATCCGCGGGTCTTGGAAAAACATGTGTGAAACGACTAGGAAACCTTTTGCCTAATCGAATTTGAAATCTCCTTCGTAGCAAGGTGGTAACTTGAGTCCTTTCTTTTCTGTCAAGCACCTTATCCTCACCTAGGGAATGACTAGACCTTTGCTTCTAGTCAAATTTGCAAATTCTTCAATACGCGAGAGGTAACCTGGGTATTTTTGCCAAGCACCTGATCCTCGAATCTTGAAAAACACATATGAAACAACTAAACTCTTTGTCTAGTTGTTAAATTGGATCACACATTCTTCTACTCATCTAACTTTCAACTCTCTAATCCTATAGCTTCTTCCTCGAAGATTGTTGCTTTCTTACAATTGCTTACATACTTTTGAAATATGCTCCTTTGCTTTCACTGAGGTATCATTACCCCAAGTCAGTGGATCGGTCATAGCCCAACTTTCTTCCCGAGCCAAGCTAATAATAATTTCGATCATCCAGGGTCAGTCCTCAATATTCAGGTTTACTACCCTTATTTCCTCCTCAACAAGGTTCTGATCATTTTCCTTTGGCGCCCTATAGACTTCAAGGCTTATATTCATTCTTGGTTTCATCATCCAAGCACAGTAAACTCTGTCGATATTTTCCATTTTGGAAAAGAAAGCTTAAAAAAAAAAAAATTTAGTTTTTTTTTTCAAAGAAAATGTAAAATCTTTTTGTATTTTTTTTCTTTCGAAAAGAAAGGTAAAACCCTTTTTTTGTATTTTTTTCGTTGGAAAGAAAAGCAAAAATCTTTTTTATGATTAAATTTTTTTGAAAAATCTTTTTATTTTTTAATAGAAAGTGAAATCTTTTTGGTTTTTTTTAAGAGTGTCCACTGGTGCTATTTTCCTGCAAAACTTGTTAGTTGTCACATAATTAAGAAAGCAAGATGAATTGCATGGAGGGAGTTTAGAATGTGCGCACCTTCGCGGTTTATTTGCCAATCTGTGTTGGATGAATTCATCAACTGCACCATTGCAATTGACTTCCACGTGCCACAAGTTGAGACCCTTCCTGCTTATTATAAAAATGCATGTCTTTTGAGAAATTTGCTTCAGATGCCTAAACCAAAGCCATGCAAAGCATGTCCCTAGCATCCTAGATTTATCCTTATAGGCCTCCCGCCGGACAAAGCTTCTGAAAACAAAACTTATTTTATTCTAAAAAAATCTTTTCGAGAAAAAACGACGAAACAGGGAAAGGTACTTTGTAAACCTCACTCGCCTTTTGGAGATTTTTTCCTCAGATGCCTAAACTAGAGTCATGCAAGGCATGCCCCTAGCATCCTAAATTTATCCTCATAGGATCTCCGCTGGGCAAAGTTTTTGAAAACAAAACCTACTTTTGTTTTGAAAACCTTTTCAAAAACCGATAAAAAATACTTTATGAACCACACTTGTCCTTTGGAGATTTTTCCTCAGATGCTTAAACCAGGGTCATGCAAGGCATACCCTTAGCAGCCTATATTTATCCTCATAGGATCTCCGTCGGGCAAGGATTTGAAACCAAAACCTACTTTTGTTTTAAAAACCCTTCCGAAAGCCGGCGGAATACGAAAAAAGCACTTTAAAACTTCGCCTGCCTTTTGAAGATTTTTCCTCAGATGCCTAAACCATGGTCATGCAAGGCATGCCCTTAGCATCCTAAATTTATCTTCATAGGATCTCCGTCGGGCAAGGATATGAAAACAAAAAAGTTGTGTTGTTGTTGTTTTTTTTTTTTTTGAAATGCTTTTCGAAAACAATTTTCTCTTCCTTTTTTTTTTGAAAAGTGTAGAAGCGCAGAACAATTAAACCCTTTAGCTTGGATATGTTCATTAATATTTGTCCAAATAGCCAGGGTCACGCTGATAGGTTGCCATTTCCTTGGGTTGACCTCGTCTCGCTCACCTTCTATCCTTTTGACTTCGCTCGTTGGATCCGACGAATACCAACTTATCTAGAGATTTTGAGCTTGCCACTGGCGTCGTTACTATCAGAGAGCCTCTTTCTTCTCTGGGGCAGATACTGCTCAGGGGCTTACCCTTGTCGTAGCTTACTCCCTTAGTTGTGCTTGCCGATTAGTCCTCCGACATCGAGGGCCTTGTACTTCAAAGCTCACAAATGCAGATCAAATTTTCTCAAGTCTTTATTTTTCAGACTACGATTTCTATTCTTAAATTTTTTACCTTCTTCATTTTTTGGAGATTCACCACCTTTCTCCTCGACCAAAGACTTGTGTCGCTCACAGAGTCCATGAGGTCTTTTAGGTTGTAGCGTGGCTTAGGTTGGCTGCAAAGAATGAATAAAGGCTCAAAGAATTGATGAGTCTAACTTTTCTAAGGATTTTCTCCTTTCTTTATTTCTGCCCCTTGGATTTTTCTGTTTTTTTTGGATTTTTGGAATATTCAATTTTTTGGGATTTTGAGTATTTGAATTTTTTAGATTTTTGGAATATTTGATTTTTTTTGGGTTTTTTGGATATTTGATTTTTTTTTTGGATTTTTGGAATATTTGCTTTTTTTTGGGTTTTTCGGATGTTTGATTTTTTTGGACTTTTCGATATTGGTTGCCCCTTGGGCGGAAATATATGTACAAGAACGAAGATAAACTCTCAGGTTTGGAGAGGGGGTTATTTTCTATGTACAAGAAAAGTTTTCAGGCTCAAAACTCGTTTTCTAGCGGAAATGAAGTTTCAACTAGGCTTTTTCTGGGTTTCAGATATTGGCCAAAGAAATGCCTCATTTTTGAACCTCTGTCGGCTTCACTTGCCCCTAGTCTAAGAGTTGAGCAGCCACCTCAAGCGTAGTATTTCTTGAGTTGGTCCGCATTTGTAGGCCTCTGGTGATTTATCCCGTCGAGGTCTGTCAATTGGACTGCCATCACTGGGAAGATGTTCTTAATGATATAGGGACCCTCCCAATTTGGCTTGAATTTGCCCCTTACGTCAGAATGATCCACGGGCCTGATTTCTTTAAGCAGAAGATCCCCTATGTTTAAATTCCTTGGCCGAACTTTCTTATTAAAGCTACTTGATATCCTCTGTTGGTAAGCCTGTGCATGACATGCTGCATCTATTCTCTTCTCATCAATGCAGTTTAAAGCATCTACTCTGGACTAAATCCAATCAGCTTCATCTTCGATTCCTTCCTTCAGAACTCTGAGAGTCGGGATTTCAATTTCGATCGGGAGCACGACCTCCATTCCATATACAAGAGAGAATGGTGTTGCCCTTGTTGGCGTCCGAATGGATGTGCGGTAAGCCCATAACGCATAAGGCAACTTGTCACTCTAGTCCTTATATGTCACAGTCATCTTCTTTAGGATCTTGACTAACGTCTTGTTGGCAGCCTCCATTGCTCCATTAGTCTGCGGCCTATGGGGCGACAAGTTATGGTGCTAGATCCTGTACTTATCTAACAAGTTACGTACCTCAGATCCAATGAAATTCGGACCGTTACAAGAGATGACTTCATGTGGCACCCCATATCTATAAATGATCTGATTCTGGATGAACCTTGCGGTGGGGGCAGACTTGACGCTCTTACATGAGATCGCTTCTACCCATTTAGTAAAATAATCGATAGCCACAATAATGTGGTTATGTCCGTTTGATGAAGATGGGTGTATCTTGCCTATCACATCGATTCCCCATGTGGAAAAAGGCCAAGGGCGATGACAACTCTCTTCCACGACATGATCCACAAGGAGTTAGAAGTTTATGTGGATGATATGATTGCCTAATCAGAAAGAAGAGAAGATCACCTCAGAGACTTGACCAAGCTCTTTGAGCATCTGAGAAAGTTCAAACTACGGCTTAACCCTAGCAAATACGTGTTCGAGGTAAAATTAGGAAAATTATAAGGTTTCATCGTCAGTCACAGAGGGATTGAGGTAGACCCAACCAAAGTGAAAGCTATTGTGGATATGCCTCCGCCTCGAAATGAGAAAGAGATTCGTGGGTTTCTAGGAAGGATCCAGTACATTAGCAGATTCATAGCTCAACTTACGCCTATCTCTGAGCCCATCTTCAAATTGTTGAGAAAGGATGTTCCTAAGATTTGGAATGAGGATTGTCAGAAAGTATTTGACAGAATCAAGGAATATCNGATGAACCTTGCGGTGGGGGCAGACTTGACGCTCTTACATGAGATCGCTTCTACCCATTTAGTAAAATAATCGATAGCCACAATAATGTGGTTATGTCCGTTTGATGAAGATGGGTGTATCTTGCCTATCACATTGATTCCCTATGTGGAAAAAGGCCAAGGGCGATGACAACTCTCTTCCACGACATGATCCACAAGGAGTTAGAAGTTTATGTGGATGATATGATTGCCTAATCAGAAAGAAGAGAAGATCACCTCAGAGACTTGACCAAGCTCTTTGAGCATCTGAGAAAGTTCAAACTACGGCTTAACCCTAGCAAATACGTGTTCGAGGTAAAATTAGGAAAATTATAAGGTTTCATCGTCAGTCACAGAGGGATTGAGGTAGACCCAACCAAAGTGAAAGCTATTGTGGATATGCCTCCGCCTCGAAATGAGAAAGAGATTCGTGGGTTTCTAGGAAGGATCCAGTACATTAGCAGATTCATAGCTCAGCTCACGCCTATCTGTGAGCCCATCTTCAAATTATTGAGAAAAGATGTTCCTAAGATTTGGAATGAGGATTGTCAGAAAGTATTTGACAGAATCAAGGAATATATGCTGAGCCCTCCGGTACTGGTCCCACCTATTCCGGGGAAACCCTTGATTTTATATATCCCTATGACAGACACCTCAGTGGGAGCTACTTTAGGGCAATATCATGAGGACAGCGGTAAAGAAAGAGCCATTTACTATATTAGCAAGACTTTATCCGGGTATGAAATAAGATACACACCTTTAGAGAAGACTTGCTTTGCGTTGGTATGGGCCGCGAAAAGGCTCAGACATTACATGCTGTCACATTCAATACAGTTGCTCTCGCGAATGGACCCCATCAAATATCTGTTTGAGAAGCCGGCATTATCAGGGAGAACAGCTAGATGGCAGCTACTTTTATAGGAATTTGACATAACCTATGTCACACATAAATCCATAAAAGGGAGGGCGATAGCTGATCATCTTGCAGCCCATCCACTCCCGGATAGAACGACAGTAATAACAGAATTCCTTGATGAGTATATTCTATCTACAGAACCAGAAGAAGCAGAAGAGGATATCCCCTGGAAAATGTACTTCGACGGAGCCCATAACAAGATAGGCAGAGGGATAAGAGTAATGTTAGTATCGCCTGATGGAGTCAGAACACCCATTGCCATCAGATTGGGGTTCCCTTGCACGAACAATATAGCAGAGTACAAGGCTTCCATTGCCGGTTTGAAGGCAGCCCTTGCCTTATCAATCAAAAGATTAATAGTTTATGGAGATTCTCTTCTGATCATTAAGCAAGTTCAGGGTGAGTGGAAGCTAAAGAATGAACAGTTGGTTCCTTATCATGTATATCTCTTGAAATTGGTCGACGAGTTTGACGAGGTCGAATTCCACCATGTGTTCAGGAATAAAAACTACTGTGCGAATGCTTTAGCAGTGCTATCATCCTGGCTAACTATCCCAGAAGGAGCTACAGTTCGACCAATTGAGGTAATTCAGAGAGATGAACCTGCATACTACTACCAAGTGCAAGAGTTCGAAGGAGAGGAGCCCAGTGAGCCATGGTATGCCGAGATTAAGAGGTTCTTGGAAACACAAGAGTAACCAGAAGGTGCAACCAAGAGAGACCGAAGGTTCATTAGGTCATGGGCCTCGGGGTTCGCTTTATATGGAGGACACATATTAAAAAGATCCTTTGATAATACACTTCTGAGATGTGTGGACAAAGATGAAGCATTGAATATTCTAGAAAAAGTCCATGCAGGAGCATGTGGCCCATACATTAGTGGACGAATGTTGGCTAAGAAGATCCGCAGGTATGGGTACTATTGGCGGACAATGGATACTGACTATGAAAAGTTTGTCAGAAAATGACATGAATGATAAATACACGGAGATCTTATCCATGTTCCTCCATCAGAACTAAATTGTCTGGCATCTAAGTAGCTCCAGCATTTTTAAGTCCAAATGGCATCACTCTGTAGCAGTAGATTCCCCAAGGCATGATGAATGACGTCTTGGCCATATCCGCTTCTGCCATTCTAATCTGATTGTATCCAGAGAACCCGTCCATAAAAGACAACAAACTATGTCCAGCGGCATTGTCGACCAATATATCAATATGAGGCAACTGGAAGTCATCTTTCGGACTCTCCTTGTTGAGATTTCGGTAATCAATGCACATCCGAACCTTTCCATCTTTCTTGGGTACCGGCACTATATTTGCCAACCAGTTAGTGTACGTGATTGGAACCAGAAATTTTGCATCTAGTTACTTGGTAATCTCTTCCTTGATCTTCATTATCCATTCTGGTCTCAATCTTCCTTGATCTTCATCTAGTTGGTAGCCTGTGCACCACTATCTCAGTATCTAACCCGGACATGTCCTCATACGACCAAGCAAAGATATCCTTATACTCCTCTAGCAACTTAATCAGTGCCTCCCTCTCATCTAGAGATAAGTTGNAATGCACATCCGAACCTTTCCATCTTTCTTGGGTACCGGCACTATATTTGCCAACCAGTTAGTGTACGTGATTGGAACCAGAAATTTTGCATCTAGTTACTTGGTAATCTCTTCCTTGATCTTCATTATCCATTCTGGTCTCAATCTTCCTTGATCTTCATCTAGTTGGTAGCCTGTGCACCACTATCTCAGTATCTAACCCGGACATGTCCTCATACGACCAAGCAAAGATATCCTTATACTCCTCTAGCAACTTAATCAGTGCCTCCCTCTCATCTAGAGATAAGTTGGTACCGATCTTCACCAGCTGAGGTTGGTCTTCAGAATTTAGGTTAATCAATTCGGGGTCTTCTTCAGTCGATGGCGACCTATCCTCATGTCGATAAAGAAACTCCCGGATCTCCTCAGGCAATTCCTCCTGAATAGCGACCCAGTCGTCATCTTCGGACTCATGTTCATATTCACTGACAATTTCAAGGTCCAGAACTGCTTCTCCAAAATCATTTTTATTTATGTACAAAACATCTTTTTGGTTTTTCGGTTTTTCAATTTTTTTGTTGTTTTTGAAAATATTTTGATTTTTTTGGTTTTTTGAAAATAAAGGAAAACTGAAAGCAGAAACAAAATTAGTTGGGGCCCAAGAATCTCCCTCCCCAAACGAGGGTGCCCTTCCTCCAGCTTGACTCAGGTTGTTTTTTTTTGGGTGCTTGTTGCTACGGCACCGGTGAGCTCTCCTGCAAAATGGTTAGTGCTAGCAATACAACCATTATAAAATGAATGAACAAAGAGATGAGGTTGAAGGTCTGTCTCTTCCGAGACCATGTTGACCCACTGCATACCTGTGAAGCTTTCATGGGACTCTCCCTCTGACCTCTCTTGATTGTCATTCCTTTGGGCTCTTATATTTTTAGAGGGTGCTCTACCTCCCGGACTACTCGCAAGTCTATATGCCGCCCGGTACTGCTCAGCTGTATTCCTCACCATCTCTGCCTCCATGTCTGGGGTCACCGATATATTGGCTTGCCTGAGCGATAGACGATATGCATCAGCACACATACGTCTAGTGTTTGTTTCCAATGTTGATGTAATCTTTTTCTTTCTGGAAAATTGGAAAGCTTCTCGATACTGTGCTATCGTCATCCTTTTCTTGATGGAGGTAGGATGCCCTGGGTATTCAACCTCACTTCTTTGCTTCTTTGGATGAAAAAATGTTGTGCGGTATTCTACTGCGTTTACCCATTGGGTTTTTCATGCTATATATTCTTCCGCAGTCATCCGCCTTTGGCTTGAAGTAGTCGTATCATCCAGTTCCGATTCCTCGGAGATCATGTGGATACTTGGGATAGCTTCTTGTTCCAAACCAGCTTCTGAATACAGTAGACTGATTCCTGTTAGCAAAGTATCATCTGGAGCTTCAACCTCTTCTGTCATTTCTACTATAGCCTCTTTTTAGAGGACGCTCGACTTCTTGGAGAAGGTAGGTACGACCGTACCATGGCCTTTCTTCACGAACCACTCTGAGTATCTGGGTTGTTTCGACCATTCAATAGACGGTGAGATACATGGTTCACCCCTATTTCTTACTTGTGCTCTCTTTCCTTTCTCAATCTGCTTTGATGGACTTCTTCTTCTGTCGGACGATAGCCCAAACCATATGTACCCTCAAGTGCCGCTGCTCGGCTCCTTAATGGCTGAGTGATTCCTTGATGACATCTCCCTAAGCCAATTCCTGGAAAGAACCTGTGTTTCCATAGAAGGTAAGCTACTCTTCGATTTCCATATTCAAACCGACTGGGAATCTTTTCTCTGATCATTGGCCTTGCCTGTAAGACATTGATTGCCTCTTCGGTGTAGTTACATAAGGTTCCGACTGGCTCAATTACCGGTACGACATTCTTCCCCTTGTGGTTGGCCATTTCTTGGGCTTCGTCAACATCATCGAAGATTACGACAATTTTCCCTTTGTGTGGGAATTTCACCCTCCGGTGCACAGTGGATGCTACAGCATTATTCTGGTGCAACCATGGTCATCACAGCAGTAGGTTGAAGTTGGCCTCAATGTCCATGACTAGAAAGTGAACTTCTTTCCATACCCATCCTATTTGAATTGTGGTTGTAAACTCACCGGTTACTGTCTTTTTTCCATTATCGAATCCTTTTACGGTCCGAGTGGTTCCTTCTTGGAATGTCATATCTTCATCCTTCAGACCCATGATTCTAGTCATCTTCAGCGTGCAAATGATCACCCCTGAATGACTAACTACCAATACTAACGGGATAATCAAATGATTCCAACCAACTGTGATGTTCAACGCTCGATTGTGACTTGTCCCTTCTGTTGGCAAATCCTCATCTGAAAATGATATCACCGGAATTCCTCTGACTTAGGCCACAGTGGCTACTAGTTCTTTCGGGGTTATCCTCGTGTCAACCTGTATGGCATTAAGTGCAGCCAAGGGTGCTTCCCTATGTTTACTAGAAGCTTCGAGCAAACCCCAAACTGACACGTTGGCCTTTGTTCTCCGGAGCTGATCTACTACCAACTTATCCTCTTCTTCTCTAGGTTTCATTGAAGGTATTTGAAAAAGTGATCCCCGAGCGGTTGCCGCCGAATTGTCGGTTCTCAAATGCGCTGGCTTGAAAATCTTACCTGCCCTTGTCTAGTGCTGAACTTCTTGACAATCTGCGACTGATTCACTGTTCGCCTTGAAGGGGTCCGCCCAAGCATGGCCTTGGGTTTTCGGGATAAGACTTTCTTTCAGGTCAATTGGAGGTTTCAACAAATCTTCTATTCTGAAGGTCTTCTCTTCCTGCATTATCTCAAAACCAATGGGAGTTCCCTGATTAATCGTGAACAAAGGAGTCTTCTTCGATCGTTCTTTCATGACTGGATTGGTTTCAGGGACTAGTTTTCCTGCTCTCTTTCCTGCTCTTGCATCATTTCCTTAGTTTGGATTGGCCAATGCCTTTCCAATTCTAGTTTTTTGCCCCTAGCCGCAAGCTTACTAAGGGTGAGAGGTCTTTGGCTAGATTCCTCGAGTTGGTACTCACTTGATCTGTCAGGCTGGGTACTTTAGATTGTTGCAACTTCTGTGGTTTCCCTTCTTCGGATTAGCTTCGTGGGGTCTACAAGTTCCTCTGTCCCGACATAGTTCACACATTTCTGTCCCTCCATTTGGTGATTTGGCAATGGGTTTGTATTGATGTTGGGTTTCCTGGGGACCTGAACTCCCTCCATAGAAATCTTCCCACTATCTAATAAATTTTGAATCTCATGCTTTAGTACCCAACAATTATCAGTTAAAGGGCCCGGGCTCTGATGAAAACTGCACCAGGCTTGTGGAGTCTTTGGAGCTTTCACTGGTGGCTTGTGGTTCACTAAACGAGCTTCAAGTAATCCCTCGAGAAGCATACTCATCGGGTGATTCAGCTTGGAAAAGTCCATTTTTGGCATGTTCCTCCCATTTCCCTGATTTCCTGGGGGTTCCCCTGATTGGTTTGATGAGCTTGGGGACGCTGATTCTGCTAATTATTTTGTTCAGGCCGATTAGGTTGCACTTGAAAGGGTCGATGCTGGCCCTGCCCATTAGATATGTAATTCACATGTTCTTTCCCTGTTTTCTTCCCTTTTGGCTTAGTGGAGGTCTCATTTTTTAGAGATTCTTCTACCTGTGTCCCTGCATGGATGAATTTATCCAACCGAGTCTTGGTTACCACACTCATTACCTTCTGGTAGTTTGGCCTTAAATTCTTTCGAATGATCGCTATCTGTTCCTCTTCACTGGGACGATCGATCATTCTCGAACTTTCCTTCTCCATCTTGCAATGTAATCGGTGAAGGATTCGTTCGGCCCTTGCTGCATTGCTTCCAACTATCTCCAGGTGACTCTGATGTCCCCGCCATAACTGAAATATTTGATGAAGGCATCGGCTAGCATTGGCCACATAGGATACTTTGATCGATCTAATTCCACAAACCACTCTAGAGCATTCCCAACTAAGCTCCTTTGAAACAAATGGGCAAGCATGTTGTCGCTAATCCCCATGGGCTTCATGCATCCCATGTACATCATAATATGAGCTTTTGGTGGTCTTGATCCATCGTATTTAGTCATCTCAGGGTATTTGCATTTTGGTGGCAACTGCTCCTCAGGTGACTGGACCAGGAATTGAAATCATAGATCGTAGATCCTTCTAGTTGCTGGAGCCTTTTGATCACTTCTTCATATAACGTAACTGGCTTCTTTTCGTATTCTCGTCGCCATTCGTTATACTGCTCCTTCTCGGGATAAGTTGAGTGGCGCTGAGCCGAGTTGCCTAGTGGTGACTCATCTTGAGGCCTTTGTGGTGAATCATTGACTGTAAAAACAGGAGTCGCCCTTGGAAATTATGGCATTAGAGCTTTCCCTTTTTCTGCCCTTTTTTGTTCTGGAGTGGAACACTTCCCCTCGTTCATATTCCTTGCCTCTGAAGGCGTGGGAGCCTTTTCAAATGAAGGACTTTGGGATGCTAATTTCTCAGTTACGATTTTCTCCAAGAGAGTGTTCAGATCTTCTCTCAAAACCCGAGTGAGGCTAGCTTTGATCATTTCATCAATTTTCTGAGCTGTTGTAGCCCCAGAGGTCCCTGTGCCGGTAGGGTCGCCTGCCATCTCTGGTGTAGTTCTCACCAACCGTTTAGTCGGTCTAACCCAAACTCTGTCAATCTGTTGGCTCGCTCTTTGTGAACTAAACCACTCTAACTGATAGCTTGTGTGCCGATTTCTTTTCATGAACTGTACCTCAGGCCACTTATATAACCGACCACTGCAGTCTGCTCAGTCTAATTCCTTTGACCATATAACCTCTGCTTTAGTTCCCAGCCAATTATACTGCAAATACCTAACACCTAGCAAGAGATGCACATTGAGCAGCGAGATTAGTAACACAAAAAATCTCTACTGTGATTATACCTCGAAAATTGTGCGGCATGAATGCAATCCTTTGGGTTACTCCTAGGGATACATCTATCACCATTACATGCATGCTGGGCTTAACTAGACTCTGTATTTGGGGTAAAGGCTTGGGTTACCTCGGCAAAATATACCTCGCAGTCGGAAGACTGGTCGTTAGTACAAGGCGGAGGGTGTGGAGTTTCAGTCGTTATTCCCATATGACCACCCAGTCGGGACGAGACCTACTGCAACCACAGGTTTTATTTCCTATAAGATTACAAAGAATATGAAATGCAAACGCAAATGAATGGGTGCGTGCAGTGTGTGTGTGCATGCCTGAGAAGTGTATAATCATTTATTCCCTAAAACATTTTAACCGCTTTTCGAGTCTGATCCCTATAGTTCCCTAGCGGAGTCGCCAGACTGTGGAGCTGGAATCCAGCACCTCCTAACGCACTCACACTCTCCACCTCCGAAGAAGAGAGAGAATGAACACGTGGGAAACGCAAAATAAGATTCGCCCACGCGGGGGTGAATGAATGTGATAAGGGTATGGAGTCGCCACCTGATTTATGGGAATCAGGACCCAAGATTTTGGAAAATCAGCCTAAAACTAGTTTTCCGAGAAAAACCATAGCGATAATCCAAAGAAAGGTCTGCGGTCAGAGAAATGGATAAGGGGATCATGGTACGGGTTGGGAAGGTGTTAGGCACCCAACAACCGCCCGTCCATAAGGACGGCCTTTACTTCGCGATTAAAACTTTTCAGGGAATAAATGATTAAAACTAAGCAATGCTATATATACAACAGCTGCACTAAATAAATGAATAAAGAATGAGCCCCCCCTAAATCTACGTGTCAGGGTAGGTAATTCTGGGGCAAAAAAAATGCAAACATTCATCTGGTTGAATGCAGCAAAAGAAAGCAACACTCGCCATCAGTAGGCTCGTGTGCAAAAAGCAAGGTGGCATGGATGTGCTCTATATCCAGGTACAAGCAAAGGGTGTGATACGTGTAATATGTACACGTGCACTCAAGCATGTGACATGGTGTTGTATACACCATACACTGAAGCGATCACGTACGGTATGCCACGTGCGCCGAAGAGAGAGAGTCATGTCCTTGAACACGAAACTCGGGTGATTCACACGTTGTACGTGTGTCACCAAAACAGAGAAGTCACGTTCTTGAACGCGATTCTCACAAAAGGGGCGAACATGTCCTTAGACATATGCCAAAATAGAATCACGCCTTGGATACACGTGTCCGAAGAAAACAGGGATCACGTTCAACATAAAACATGCCCGAGAGGGATCATGCGCGATAGTCGCATGCCCAAAAGAAAAGAAGGGTTCATAGCATCCGTAGATGTGAACCTCAAGAAGGATCACGTGATCAGGACACGTGCCCAAGAAGGGATCACGTCTGATATGAGACGTGCCCAGAGAAAAAGCAGATTCATAACACCCTTAGGTGTGAATCTCACAACGGGATCACATCCAACATAGGATATGCCCAAAGGACGAAAGGGTTCACAGCATCCATAGATGTGAATCTCAAGAGGGATCACGTGATCAGGACACGTGCCCGAAGAGGGCTCACATCCGATACGGGACGTGCCCAGAGAAAAGATAGACTCATAACACCCTTAGATGTGAATCTCACAACGGGATCACATCCAATATAGAACGTGCCCAAGAAAAAGGATCACACCATGCACGTGTGCCCGAGAAGAAAATGAACGTCGATAGGACGCCATGTATGTAGGCCCTACGCTCTAATGTCGCACGAGGGTTTCTAAAGATCCCTAATCTGTTTTCGGAAGATCTTGACCCTATATGCATGAAATCCTAAGCTAAATGAGATGAATTTTGAAAAACATTTTCTTCCAAAACTTCAAAACATTTAAAACAAAGGTGAGAGTAAGATAGGAATTTCAGCTCATGTGAAACCCTAAGTTCTCTCGAAAATAACATGAAACCCTAGGCTAATGCAACTTAGGAATCTAAAGCACCAAGCCCTAACCCTATAGGGGAACTAAACTAGAGCCCTTAATCTTTATTATTATTTATTTTTAGGGTTTGGCCATCTATCGAACCCTTAGGTTTGATAGGAAGAGACATGGATCCTTAGATCCAAGTGAAAGGATAAGGCCGTTACGGCCTGAAAGATGAAATGGGTTATGTGCCCACAAGAAAGAGTTGGAGCGATGGGTCCAACAAAAGTGGCGGGCCTTTGGGTCCAACCAAATTCGACGATCCACACCGTCTAATATGATCAACATGTCAAAAAGCATGAGATTATTAAAAAGATCAAGGCAAATGCTCACTTTCTAACATTAAAACCTACACTTCTTGCGCTCTTTGGTGAGAGACCAAAAACACACTTTCAAGATAAGTAAGCATGCACCATCATATTATGGCAAAACACACATCATGGAGATCTCATCCTCAAAGATATGGACCTAAATCATATATTCATGCATCAATAAAAAGAGAGCAAAAATAGCTTCAATCTTTAAAACTAAGATGAACTTAAACGATCCAAACCGTTCATAATATGTGTTAGGCCATCATTGAGCTAAATGACATGAAGATCAACATAGATAACATGGAATCAACACAAATTAAAGCCTTGTTTGCTCTCTTTTTTATGTGACAAACAAACAAAGATATGGAGAAAAATTCATCCCCATGATATTATCAATAATGATATGCTCATGACATATTATGTATATGAAAATATGATAATATTTACTCTCATATCAAAAAAATAAACCTACCATCTTCATGTGAAACCAAAAGAGACCATATCATCACATATTTCATCCATATCATCCATATATCATTGTTATGGAGCATTCATCATAAAAGCATTAAGAGTTAAGATTTACATTCATGTAAACATGGTTCATGCACATACATAATGCATGTAAAAAACATCATCCCATATGAAAATCTACATCTATGTATTTTATGCCAAATAATTCAACATAAACATCAAATAAGAATTTACACCCATTTATCATCAAAACTATGCATGCATTTCACTTTAGCATTGAATTCTTCATTACATCATGATTTCATCAACAAATACAACATCATCACATACATCATCATCTACACCATTACATATATCATTCCATACATTACTACATATATTATCTCACATTTTACATGTATTAAAGATAAAAATTCAAAAGATAAGGTGTAGAGATTTTCCCTAGCAAGCATAGATCCCAAGATTTGATGTATGAGAGATCCCTTTTATTAGAGTAGATTGTAGAGATTTATTTTCCACACCAAATTTCTTCTTCTCCTCCAACAAAATGAGAGCCAAAAACAAAGAATCCCAAATTTATGACATCATGGTGATGTATGGAGGAGAATGAAAGGGATTTGAAGTTGTCTTTTCTCTTTATTTTCTCCTGAAACTCCACTAACCTTTCCCTTAACCAAAAATGGAGAAGAAGACTCCAACAACCAAATTAACTACTTTCACCAAAATGGAAAGAAATCAAAAGGAAATGGTTTTCTCTCACCTTCCCCTCCCTTTTTCTAACCTCTCTCTCTACCAAAACCCTAGATTAAGCATTTTCTACTCTCCGGGAAAACCAAGGAATTAAACCAAGAGAGAAAAACAACAAAATCGAAATGAAAAAGAAAGAGCTCAAGATGGAAGAAGAAGAGGCCCCAAAACTCTCCTCTTTTCTACTATATATAGAAACCCTAGACTATTCTAGAAGGACACATGTGCCCTTAAGATTGGCTAATCCTAGTGTTCCACCACTTTTTGGACAAGTGTCCAGTGGGTGAACAAAACCCAAAGATTCCTTCTTATCTCTTTAGAATGTGTGGCTAGCAATTGCTTGTCTAATGTGGAGAGATAAGATTTGAGAGGGAGTTTTTTGAAAAGCAAGGGCTGAGAAATAAATTGAGAGATAGTTAAAGCAAGGGCCTGTTTGCAATTTGGAAAAAACAAGAAAAAGAAAAACGCATAAAACACGTGTGGGTGAAAAAGACCCACATATAAAGGTGGGTGAAAAAAAGTGGAGGGGCCAAACTGCACACCGATTGTGCAGTTTGGGCTGCCACGTCACCAATGGTGTCGCAGCCCAAAGCTAATTTCCCTTTTTTTGTTTTCTTCTCTTTTTTTTCTCCTCAAACTCCACTAATGTCTCCCATAACCAAAAATGGAGAAGAAGACTCCAACAACTAAATTAACTTCTTTCACCAAAATGGAAGGAACTCAAAAGGAAATGGTTTTCTCTCACCTTCCCCTCCCCTTTTCTAACCTCTCTCTCTACCAAAACCCTAGATTATGCATTTTCTACTCTCCGGGAAAACCAAGGAATTAAACGAAAAAAGAAAAACAACAAAACCAAAAGGAAAAAGAAAGAGCTCAAAATGGAAGAAGAAGAGGCCCCAAAACTCTCCTCTTTTCTACTATATATAGAAACCCTAGACTATTCTAGAATGACACATGTGCCCTTAGGAATGGCTAATCCTTGTGTTCCACCACTTTTGGGACAAGTGTCCAGTGGGTGAACAAAACCCAAAGATTCCTTCTTATCTCTTTAAAATGTGTGGCTAGCAATTGCTTGTCTGATGTGGAGAGATAAGATCTGAGAGTGGGTTTTTTGAAAAGCAAGGGCTGAGAAATAATTTGAGAGATAGTTAAAGAAAGGGCATATTTATAATTTTGCAAAAACAAGAAAATTAAAAATGCGTAAAACACGTGTGGGTAAAAAAGACCCACACATAAAGGTGGGTGAAAAAAAGTGTATGGGCCAAACCGCACACTGATTGTGCAGTTTGGGCTGCCATGTCACCCATGGTGATGCAGCCCAAAGCTAATTTTTCTTTTTTGTTTTCTTTTCTCTTTTTTTTCTCTTGGAACTCTACTAATCTTTCCCTTAACCAAAAATGGAAAAGAAGACACCAACAACCAAATTAACTCCTTTTACCAAAATGGAAAGAAGTCAAAAGGAAATATTTTTCTCTCGCCTTCCCCTCCGTTTCTCTAACCTCTCTCTCTACCAAAACCCTACATTAAGCCTTTTCTACTCTCAAGGAAAACCAAGGAATTAAACCAAGAAAGAAAAACAACAAAACCAAAAGGAAAAAGAAAGAGCTCAAAATGGAAGAAAAAGAGGCCCCAAAACTCTCCTCTTTTCTACTATTTATAGAAACCTTAAACTATTCTAAAATGACACATGTGCCCATAGGATTGGCTAATCCTAGTGTTCCACCACTTTTTTGAAAAGTGTCAAGTGGGTGAACAAAACCCAAAGATTCCTTCTTATCTCTTTAAAATGTGTGGCTAGCAATTGCTTGTCCGATGTAGAGAGATAAGATCTGAGAGTGGGTTTTTTGAAAAGCAAGGGCTGAGAAAAAATTTGAGAGATAGTTAAAGCAAGGGCCTGTTTGCAATTTTGCAAAGACAAGAAAAAGAAAAACGCGTAAAACACGTGTGGGTGAAAAAGATCTACACATAAAGGTAAGTGAAAAAAAAGTGGAGGGGCCAAACCGCACACTGATTGTGCGGTTTGGGCTGCCACGTCACCCATGGTGACGCAGCACAAAACTAATTTCCCTTTTCTTGAAAGGTCCATGTTTTATGTTTGTCGAATTTCATGTCAAAAGTAAACTCAAGATGGTCAATGTAACTTGAGTTAGAGTCTAGTGAGTCTCGGTTCACTTCGGTTGAAAGAGAAGAAATCTACAAAGG
>MVGT01003550.1:0-11496 GCA_002174775.1 Macleaya cordata
GGGTAACCCAGTCGTGTTCCTTGGCTATACTAGTAGAAGTACACTACCATTGTTTGTATATGTATATGCATGATTTTCTTTTATGTTTCAATCAACTATATAATATGCATTGCTTTTACAAATGCTTTCGAGATGTTATCGGAATTATCGTTGTATGTGATGATATTAGGATGGTTGATCTACCTACTGAGTTTCTCACCCAATTATTCTCGTGGTTTTACAGTTGACGTTTGAGGATCGAGTTAGGATCCTTAGTGGTGCTGTGACGTAGTTTTCTTGGCGAGGGATTCCTTATTTTGGGTTTGATGTAGGTTTTCCTCTCTTCAGTCACAGTGGATGTTTTACTGCTCTAATTCTCTTACTTGAGACTTATGTTTTATGGCTCGAGCCTTACGTTACTTTTGTTTTATATGAATGCGACTTCTACTTTATCTTCTCTCACTATATATATTTTGACAGGAAACAACAAACATAACATGTTAAGTGAAAGATTGAATGTCATAGTTATTTGCAGGTGACTTAGAGGATGGGATAATTTTAGACAATGTTCTCTTGATAGGTCCCTCCTGGTCCTACATCGTTGGGATTTCAGTTGAGAAAAAAAAATGGGTGGCAATTTTTGTGCATACCCTTAGTTTCTTTTGCTTCCGCTGTGTATATTTTGTATGCACTGTATTTATTCGGTGACAAAAGGTCCAGTTTACAGGGGAGACTCTGCCGGATTTGAGTTTCGTTGTAGATTGATAGTAATGTCCCTTGTTTTGGGGTACGGGGCGTTACAGGTGGTATCAGAGCATTGTTAGCTCTGAGTAGACCCAATACAAGATAAAAGCCACCAAGAGTAGGAAAATGTTTTAAAAGCTTGAAGATGTAAATGAAGTAAAAGACACCAAGATACTAAAAGACTTATGTCTATAGTATATTTTTGACTTTTGTTTTATTGATTTCATGATTTTATCAATTTTTACATTTCTTAATGATTTCCGGTGTGACGGCGAGGTCTAAAACTTGCTTACAGCTCTGTGTACATGTGATGGTTTGGTTGACTCTAGTGTGTTTTGTAAAGTTTTGGCACACTTGGTGAGAATGAAGGTAACCTTGATGGAGTAAAATATTTGGGTCTTCGATAAGAATTTTAGGATTGATTAGGGATAACATACCATATGCCTTTAAGATGGTGATGATTTAGATTTCAGACAACTAGTAGTTAGGTATAGGGACAAAAGTACAGATTTGGACAATGTGGCTTGGAGTTTGGCCCAACTTGGGAGAGGAGTTGAAGGCTTAATGATGAAAATGAGTAGACAAAGGTTACTGCAAGCATGCTCTAACTTGCTAGATTAGCCAATCGCCTGAGTATCTGTAGTTGAGGAATTAAAGAGGAAACTTCTAAGAATATTCCTAGGTTTTTCTCTGTAGCTCGAATAGTGCCTAGCTTTGTTATTAGAGGTGACTAAGCTTCAATTTCATTAGAGACTTAGTGGGTGTTATATCGAGGAAATAACTTGATCCCCTTGTAGTGGTAACTCTTGGAAGCGTGTAATGCCACATTCTTGTAACCTACCTAGGTTGGAGTAATATCTTGTTTTGGTAGAGTAGACTACAAGAACTGGAATGAAGTTACAATCAAGAGAGAAACATCTATTTTGATATGTTGATGGATTTCTTGATCAATTATGTGTGTTTAGAAATTCTTGAGAACTTAATGATGATTTGAGTAACTCAAAATTTGTATTTATAGACCTATACCTATGATAAATTTGTGTGGCTCTATGTGGATGCTACTAGAGTCTTACAATGTTTTTGTGGATTGACTGGATATTCTAAATTGTAATCTCTTTTGTGGAATTAATAGATATGACCTTCAAGAAATATCCTTAAATTATCTGTGGTAGAGAAATATTAGTGGTAAATGATATTGCATACTGGTTGCTTAGACTTCCCATCTAAGATTTGAGGTAGTACTTGATTGATTTTTGTGTGATCAAAGTTATTGAAGTTAATTCTTGGGGACTTGCGAATTATAAGTGTGGGTTTGTGGAGTAGTTTAAGATAGTTGTATTACTACTAGTCTAACTCACATCCAGATAATGGCAACAGTGAGAAGGAAGAAGACCAAGGATATTCAATATAATTATATCACTGAATGGTGAACAAATTATATGGAACTGTTATACCAGCTATACTTTAGGATTCGATGAATGAAATATGTAGGAAATATCTGGATTGCTAAGTGGTGAATCATATATATATATATATATATATTTGAGCATACATATGGAATGTGAGTATTATTTGAGGATTGCCTTACAAGCATTGTAATAATGCCCATTGTATGCTAGAAACCTGAAGTGTGAACTCTAGTTAAAAGGGGTTTCTTAGACCTTGGAGAGTGTTGCGTTATTGTTGTTTTGTTACTATTGTTATTATCCTAGCTCTTAAGATAGAGTTATAGAGAGAATTTTCATTGGTATCTTCACTAGTGGCTAAATCCACTCCAAAGGAGTTAAAGTCAAATGGATTTTGGGGTATTAGGAGTTAGTTTTGGAGTTCGAAGATCTAATTATCCTTAACATTAGTGATGTCTTATTGAGGAGAATTGTTTTGTGTTTATGCGATAAACTTCCAAGGATGGATAGGGTGGCACATCCCATTAGTAACTTGACTAAGACCCTAGCTACCACTAAAGTTGATTTACATCATGTGTGGCTAACCGAATTATGTAGAATTACTTGTGGCTGGGTAGCTGGAAGCAATTAGAAGATCATTAACGAGACATGACGTGGACGTGCAACTTGAAAATAGATTTTGAACATTGGAAATGTAGTAGTTCACTTAAATTTCGAGGACGAAATTTCTTTTAAGGGGGGATGATTGTGAAACCCCGCGAATTCGGTCCCGCGACTCAACCCAACGAGTCAGTGACCTACGTGTCGGAGGCAGGACACATGGGATAATATGCATAAAGCATACACATATTTGAGGCTGAGAAGTGAGCTGATAAAAAAATAATAATCATAAATAAAACAAGCAAAACAAAAGGGGATTTTTTTTAGCTAGGTTTGGGGGACACGGGTTGGCCTGACCCGCGGCCCAGCCCGTGACCCAAAACTAACCGTCACCACCTCTCTCCCCCAATCAGTTTTATCCCACCGTCCCCTCCTCCAATTGGAGGTTTTGTTTCAAAAAAAAAAAGAAAAGAAAAGAGAGATGAGGGAGTGCGTTGAGAGAGGGAGAGAGGTAGAGAGAAAGTTGGAGAGGAATAGAAAGGGGGTGAGAGAGAGAGGTAGCAGCAGCAGCTATCATCAGCTGCTGCAAGGAGGAAGAAGCAGCTGCTGCTGCCGACGTTAGCAAGGAAGAGGAAGCAGCAGCAGCAGCAGCAGATGAGAAGAAGATGAAGAGAGAAGAGATTGAGATAAGATTAGGTGAGGAGATCGTCCTCCATCCCTCGCCTTCTTTTTCTCTTTCTTTAATGTTAGATTTGAGCCCTAAAATTAAATAATTTCTGCTGGTTTGAAGATTGTTTACTTGGGGTTTTGTTCTACTCTGATTTTGGTGTAGATCTTATTGTTGCAGAAGTTTAATGGTGGAAAAGGAAGTGTCTAAGGTCTGATTTTGATGTTGAGATAAGNAATTCATCTTAATAGCACCCAACCATTTTAATGCATGTTTCAAACTAATATGTATGTATTTTCTTTGTATACACGGCATGGCATGTGATTATTGAATAACAACAAACTTATGATATGAAGAAAGCATTTAGAAACTGATTTTAATATGGAAAAATGCATTCTCGATTATATATTATGTTTATGAAATATTTTTCATGGATTGTGAACTGTTGTGACTTCAAATCTTCATATCATGACTTATGTGGATGAAATGGTGGTTATGTTTGGAAAACCATATTTTACTTGTGNTGAATTATATCTCTCTCCATATATAACACTTATATATGAATAATTCATTGAAAATAATAATCTCACCATGCATGTTAAATATGATAAATTAAATTATTGATAAACCAAGTAACCATAGATGTCAAACATATTGTTTTTTAGGGCATAACCCCAACAGGTGTTCATCATTTAATCTAAATGATTTGTTGATAGAGGATTGGAAGCAAAAATCTAGGGTTTTGCTTAAAGTTTCTATTTTGGGTTTGTATCCTTGTTTGAGGAATGAAATCTAAATGTGAATTGGGTTAAATTGAGATTTAAGTAGAGAAGCTTGCTGTTATGATGAATTTAGCATGAGTTGCATTGAATTTTTCGTGTCATAATCGAGTTTTAGTTGTTTTCTGAAATTGGATTCTCGGATTTAACTGCGTAGGCTACACTAAAACCTACATAACTTCCTTGTTTTAGCTCCAAATCATATGCTTCCAGTTTCTACTGATTCATAACATCTTAACTATATTAAGTACAAATTTCACGAATTTTGGACTAGTGGATAGCTTAATACAGATTTTCAAATTACAGCTAGTGTTTTCTAAAAACTAGTTATTTCTGCAAAATGAAACATTAATCGGTACTTTTCTCATTTCTCAATTTATATTCTGTTGTTGATTTCTTCATAAAAATGGTAGATCTCGGTGTTATCTTTCTAATGCTTTTAGTTTGAATATTTTCTGAGCTTTCTACGATCTTTGGCGCTTATTTTCCTAAACTTTTACATTTTTCCTAATATTTAACAGGGGGACTACTTTAGGCATTTCAAGCCTATTAAATATTTTTAATATTTTCTAAACTAAGGTTTTAGGTTGTGAAGATGAACTACTAGAGTCAATCGATTTTCTTATAATTGGGAGTGTAATTTTGGGTTTTTAACCTTCTTAGTCGTCTTGGTTCTATAACTTAATTAGAACCTTATGTTACTTGTTCTTCCTTCTTCAGTTTAGGGATTGAGTTGTACCTTCCATTGAATGCCTCTTGAATCAGAATCGATAATGGGTAGGACCTTTCATTGAGCAGCTTGGTAGCATTGAGGTAGGTGGTTAATTCATCTTAATAGCACCCAACCATTTTAATGCATGTTTCAAACTAATATGTATGTATTTTCTTTGTATACACGGCATGGCATGTGATTATTGAATAACAACAAACTTATGATATGAAGAAAGCATTTAGAAACTGATTTTAATATGGAAAAATGCATTCTCGATTATATATTATGTTTATGAAATATTTCTCATGGATTGTGAACTGTTGTGACTTCAAATCTTCATATCATGACTTATGTGGATGAAATGGTGGTTATGTTTGGAAAACCATATTTTACTTGTGTAGATGAAACCGTGTTTGATATATTGAAAATCTTTGGAAGAGATGAGAATCTGTTTTATCGAGTGTTTTCTCGATGTGAAACCCAACTTTGAAAATGTGACGAAAAGGAATTTCTTCCGTGATCGCCTAAAGACGGTAGTGGCGTCTCCCTACCGGGCTTGATAGGGTTCACGACGACATGGAGAACTGTGTATGCCTTAGGTGGACTGGAGCCTATGTTACTTCCACTCGGATTCCCACCTGAGCGATCTGTGTATGTTGGCCGCCAGGGTTCCTCACCCTTACGGGGGTGAGTGAGTTGGTTTGACAGGTCCCACAAACTTGGGTGCGTGGGTTGGCCTGCCAGGGATCCTCACCCTTACGGGGGTGGGTGAGTTGACTTGCCATGGTCTCGCACCCTATGGGTGAGCGAGTTGGCTTGCCAGGGATCCTCACCCTTACGAGGGTGGGTGAGTTGGCTTGCTATGGTTCCTCATCCTTAGGACCAGTTACACTTGTTGTATGTAGATTTCAAAAGAGAAGAAATTTCAAAAGGGAAATTCTACAAAAAAAGACTTTAGTTTTCAAAAAGGGTTCTTCCAAAATAGTTTTCGAACTTTGACTTAAAAGACACACAACCTATATATATACTACTATATGCTATCACTAAGGTAAGCTTGTAAAAGGTTGGAAACTCTCTACAAGGATGGTGGATCATACTTATCCGGATGTGGTACACCATCTGAGACTTTGCTAGGTGTTTTTTACTTTAGGGCGATATGGGACGTCAGGGAGACAGGTACATCTAGGGAAGTCTGGGAAGTCACGATTATTTCCTGGTAAGCCATGTTTGTTGGTGGTGTTGAGTAACTAGTTTAGCTGGGGTTCGCATGCCTGCCCAATGGGTGTTAGACGCGAGGGAAGGTTATCGGGGAACCTTCTCTGGATTAGTTGGGGGCCCTTGTCTAGTCTGCAGTCGTCAATTTGTGCGCGCTTAGTAATTGATCTTAAAGTAATTCTGACTGGGGTAACCCGGTCGTGTTCCTTGGCTATGCTAGTAGAAGTACACTACCATTGTTTGTATATGTATATGCAAGATTTTCTTTGATGTTTCAATCAACTATATAATATGCATTGCATTTACAAATGCTTTCGAGATGTTATCGGAATTATCGCTGCATGTGATGGTATTAAGATGGTTAATCTACCTACTGAGTTTCTCACCTAATTATTCTCGTGGTTTTACAGTTGACATTTGAGGATCGAATTAGGATCCTTAGTGGTGCTGTGACGTGGTTTTCTTGGCGAGGGATTCCTTATTTTGGGTTTGATGTAGGTTTCCCTCTCTTCAGTCACAGTGGATGTTTTACTGCTCTAATTCTCTTACTTGAGACTTATGTTTTATGGCTCGGTTGTGAGCCTTACGTTACTTTTGTTTTATATGAATGCGACTTCTACTTTATCTTCTCTCACTATATATATTTTGACAGGAAACAACAAACATAACTATATATCATATCACAAATATATCCATGTTAAGTGAAAGATTGAATGTCATAGTTATTTGCAGGTGACTTAGAGGATGGGATAATTTTAGACAATGTTCTCTTGACAGGTCCCTCCTGGTCCTACATCGTTGGGATTTCAGTTGAGAAAAAAAAATGGGTGGCAATTTTTGTGCATACCCTTAGTTTCTTTTGCTTCCGCTGCGTATATTTTGTATGCACTGTGTTTATTAGGTGACAAAAGGTCAAGTTTACAGGGGAGACTCTGCCGGATTTAAGTCTTATTGTAGACTGATGGTAATGTCCCTTGTTTTGGGGTACGGGGCGTTACAATAGACTTCACTCAAGTATTTGCATTATATAGTAGTATATATATATACTACTATAATGAATAAAAAATGTGTGGACCCCACCAACGCTAGAAAATGTGAATAACCTAATAGGAATATAACCAAGTCTTGGGGATCTAGGTTGGTTGAGAAGCAGATAATTTAGGAAATAAAAATCCTAGAGTTTAGGAAAAATAGAAATAAGAAGGGAGAGAGAGTGTGGTCGATCTCTCCATAGGGGAGGATCGACCCACATATGTTTAACTAGCCCTCATATCCCGTGCAAGGCACGGGGGCTTCTTTTAAAAAGACAAAATTATTTATTAGATAATTAGAAAATTGAGTTGTTTTAGATTGGGACATATATTTATAATTTAGGTTTTTTTAACCCACACCTAAGAGAGCGGGTTTTGTTAACCCAACAATAGATAATAGATTGAGCCATATGTTTATAATGTAGGTTTTTTTAACCTATACGTAAGAGAGAGGGTTTTGTTAACCCAAGGCTTCTCCTATAGTATATTATGTTTATAATGTAGGTTTTTTTAACCCACACCTAAGAGAGAGGGTTTTGT
The DNA here is from genome assembly GCA_002174775.1 of Macleaya cordata. Taxonomy (NCBI): domain Eukaryota; kingdom Viridiplantae; phylum Streptophyta; class Magnoliopsida; order Ranunculales; family Papaveraceae; genus Macleaya; species Macleaya cordata. The sequence goes on from MVGT01003550.1 coordinate 7,674, forward strand.
TAACCCAAGGCTTCTCCTATAGTATATTATAATAGATTCCTTAGGAATTCTATTTTTACACAAAACCTAGGAAACTTACCCAAAATAAAACGTAGGGTTATTTTTGGTAATTCAACAAAGTTTGGGACCATCCAGACCGTTGGATCTAATCTTGAGATACTTATGAACATCTTAGTGAGTTTCTACAAATTTTAAGAAACCAATTTGACACAAAACATGAGCTACCTTGTGTGGGTCGGCCCAAGCCAAAGAGAAGATCGATCTCTCCATAATTTTTTCCCTAAAAATTAGTTACCTAGTTAGCTAAACCTTCTCACTTGGATAATTCTAGAATATTAGGGTTCCCTTATAATTAAAAAAATACTATAAACCCTTGGATGGTGATCAAGTGATCACCACCATCCAAATTAAGGAACCCTAAACCGTGTCGCCCTTGTAGGAGTAGTTTTCTTTATCAAAAAATTATTAAATCTCTATCTTTGGTAAAATAAAATATTTAGGGAAGTGAGAAGAGTTTTTAGGAGTTCTTAGAGATAGAGAGAATCTAGGGAGAGAAGGAGAATTCGGCTATACTAGGGCCGATCCCTCCAAGTCTCTCACTTTAGAGAGAAGTGAGAACAAAAAAATAGAGAAGAGAGGGAGAAAATTGGTAGTAGACCTAGGGCCTTGTTTGGTATGTTTTTCCTCTTCAAAAATGTAGAAAAACTTCAAGGTTCTAAAGCTTAGAGAAAGGAGAAGAAGCTAGTGGATCAACGGTCACCGAATTGCGCAGTAAAGGTAGGGGAAAACGTGGGAAGTTTGTGAGTATGAACTTACTTGTTCCTCTTTGATTTGTGGTTGATTATATGTTCATGAAGGGCTATTTTCCATGAACTAATAAATATATATTCATATATATTATATGTGTTAAATATAGTTCATGATGGTTTAATTCTATGAAAGATAATGAAGTAAACATTCAGTTAAAAATTTAATAAGAGATTTTGAGAAGTGATGCATAGGTTGATGGGTTATTCCAAGCCATGTACTCCAAGGTGAGGGATTCCTGCAGAAGATAGTACGATGTACGATGGAAAGAGAAATCTACGGATTTAAACAAGAAAACGAACCAGTTGTTCAGAGTGAAATCTTTGGTAATATAGATATTGTTTGTTTTGATTTGTTGCTATGAAATATATATTATATATGTTTTTATGTTGTTTGTATTGTGAGGGATGATTTATGAATCCCTACTGAGCATTGGCTCACCCCGTTCATTTTATCATTCACAAATCAGTGAAAGAGATACGTTGGAACGCGAGTTGCGACGGCGTTTGAGAGGAAAAAGACTAGGTAAGTCTTCTATGATGCTTTATTGTATTTTATTTACTTGAATAAGGGTTAAGGAAGTTACTTTGACAAGATGGGACATTTTTATGTTAATTTGGGTTAATTTAAGTTTTGGATATCATGCTGGGTGTGGAGCCAGAATCTGGCGCGCACGACGCTCGAGAAAGAAACTCGCGCGTGGGAGACGCATAAGTTGGATTCGCCCACCTTAGAAGGGGTATGAATGTGATATGTAAGGAGTCGCCACCTGATTTATGGGAATCAGGACCCGAGATTTTGGAAAATCGACCTAAATCTAGTTTTCCGAGAAAACCAAGGCAATAGTCCAAAGTAGATGGTCTGCGGTACAGAGATAATGGATAAGGGGATCTAGGTACGGGTTAGAAAGGTGTTAGGCACCCAACAACCGCCCGTCCATAAGGACGACCTCTACTTCGCGATTAAAGATTTTAGGGAAATATATGATCGATACTACGTTATGCTACATACACAAAAACAACTGAACTACAATAAGTAAGCCCCCTAAATCTACGTGTCATGATCAAATAGTTCTGGGGCGAAAGATGCATACATCCATCTATCTGAATGCAGTAAAGGAAGCGACGCATGCCATCAGTAGGCCTGTGCGCTAAGAGCACAGTGATGTGGACGTACTTTGTATCCACGCGCAAGCAAGGGGTGTGATACGTGCAATGTGTACATGTACACTCAAACATGCGATATGGTGTTGTATGCACCATACACTGAGGGATCACCTCAAACATAAGAAGTACCCAAAGACGACGAGAAGCAAGTGACGTGGACGTACTTTGTATCCACACACAAACAAAGACGATAAAAAGCCAGTGACGTGGACGTACTTTGTATCCATGCACCAACAAAGATGACGAAAATAGATTCATGGACGCTCTTGGGCGTGAATCTGAAAGACGACGAAAACAGATTCATGGACGCTCTTGGGCGTGAATCTGAAGGATGACGAAAGCAGATTAATGGACGCTCTTGGGCGTGAATCTAAAAGACGACGATAAGCAGATTCATTGACGTTACGGGGCATGAATCTGAAAGACGTTGAAAGTAGATTCATAGACGCATTTGGACGTTAATATGAAGGATGACGAAAGCAGATTCATGGACGCTACTGGGCGTGAATCTGAAAGATGACGAAAGCAAATTCATGGATGCTACTGGGCGTGAATCTGAAGGATAACGAAAGCAGATTCATGGATGCTACTGGGCATGAAACTGAAGGATGACGAAAGCATATTCATGGACGCTCTTGGGCGTGAATCTGAAAGACGACGATAAGCAGATTCATTGACGCTACGGGGCGTGAATCTGAAAGACTACGATGAGCAGATTCATTGACGCTACGGGGCGTGAATCTGAAGGACGACGAATGCAGATTCATGGACGCTCTTGGGCGTGAATCTGAAAGAGGATGATATGCAGATTCATTGACGCTACGGGGTGTGAATCTGAAAGATGGCGAATGTTGGGACTCTCAAAGACGACGAAAGCAGAGTGTCCCGAAGGCGACGGTAGGCAGGTTCAGCCCTTAGGTGTAAACCTCAAAGACGACGATAGTAGAGAATCTCCAAGACGACGAAAGCGAAGAATCTCAAAGATAGATTCATGGATGCTCTTGGGCGTGAATCTGAAAGACGACGGATGTTGGGACTCTCAATGACGACGGAAATAGAGTGTCCCGAAGCTGACGGTAGGCAGGTTCACCCCTTAGGCGTGAACCTCAAAGACGACGATAGTAGAGAATCTCTAAGATGACGAAAGCGGAAAATCTCAAAGATGATGGTAAGTAGATCATCACATAGGCGTGAATCTCAACGACGACGACGAGCAGATTTAGCCCTTAGGTGTGAATCTAAAAAAGGGGTCACGTCCAACATAGGACGTGTCGGAGATGAAATGGGATCACACAATGCACGTGTGCCTGAGAAATGCGGGCGTCGGTGAAACGCGAATGATGCATGTCCTATGTTTTAGTATCGCTCGAAGGTATCTAAAGATTCCTAGTCTGATTAAGAATGTTCTGATCCTATATGCATAAAAATCTCTAAGCTAAATGTGATGCATCTGAAAAAAAACATGTAAAACAAAGGCGAACATAGAATAGGAATTTCACATCGAGTAAAACCCTACACACCCTTGAAAACAACAGACAATCCTAGGCTAATGCAACCTAAAGCTACAAGCACGTAGAGCCTAACCCTAGGGTCAACTAAGCTAGAGACCTTAATCTCTATTATTGTTTGTTTTTAGGGTTGGGCAAGTTATCAGGCCCTTGGGCTCGACATGACTGGATGTGGGTCCTTGAACCCGCAAGGAAGAGAATAGGCTCTAATGGCCCGAGTGATGGTGATGGGCTTTGGGTCCTGGTGTAGACGCCAAATTTTCGCACACCAGTGAAAATTACCCATTTTGGGTGCACCTCGATTTGCGTGTAAAATTTCGTCAAAATTGGCTTCACATGACC
>MVGT01003550.1:19860-32825 GCA_002174775.1 Macleaya cordata
GGGTTACCCCTTAACTGTCAATTGGTCACCCCTTAACTGTTAATGGGTTATTCCTTAACCTATAACCAAACAGATATTTAAGAAAACACTTTTCTTAATTTCTAAACCAAACAGACCCTAACACTAAAGCCAACAGTAATGGTCGAACCATTACATGTAATGAAATCTAGTGTAATTAATAAATCCTTTAATTAGAAACTACTTTTAATTAATTAAACACTTTAACCAATTAAAAATTTCTAATTAAAATTTTCTTTAATTAAACAATTTAACTAAAGAAACCCTAAAACTAACCCACAACCCCTTGCCTATTTTTTTAATTTTATTTTATTAAAACCTTTTCTTGAATCAAATAAAATTAATAAACAAGAACTACTAATTTTTGTTAAACCAATTAAAACACACTTTTAATCCTTTTCTTTTTTGAAAAATTTAGAAACCCTTTCTTTTGGTCAAGAACTACAAGAATACTAAGAAAATCAAGAAAACTATTTTCTTTTTCTTGGATCCCAATCTAATCTTTGTATACATACCTTTTACCAAAAATTAATCCAACCCTTATCAATCTCATTGACATAAATTTAATCCCTAAATATTTTGGATCAATCAAACCCTTAAATAATTAAGAACAACCTTAAATAAAAAGAATTCATGTAATAATTCATGTAGTGCCTCAAGCCTGCTCTGATACCACTGTTGGGGAAAATAGGGTCTAGATTAAATTGTGCAGTGGAAACAAATAACTATTTTCCCTTCACAGGATCACATGAGGTTGTATGAATTAAAACAATAACTTGAAGATCAGATACATACCGTTTAAATGCTCACATGTAATCCCAGATCTTCCTCCCACGTTCTGGATCAGTCGTCGAAAATCTAAAAAGATACAGCAACTGTATTTTGGCCATAACTCTCTAACGGTTGATCCGATTCCCCTAGATAATATATGATTTTTGTTGGAAATCGAATTTTCTACAACTTTGCGTGAAATAGTAAATCTCCAATTCTGCTCCGAAGTACCTCAAAACGCGATTTAAAATTCTGACGGGAATATATTACGAATTTTGGGTTTTTAAAACCATAAAGGTCATAACTTGAATTCTAAATTAGGAGAGAGTTTTAGATACACAAGTTAGGGTGGGCTATCTTATGAACTCTATCTCTATTTATAGAGAAAGACTCTCTTCCCATATCTTTAGCTCCAAGTTAGGTCTATATGGGCCCCACTTACTTAAGCTTTTGATTTATTACTTTGAGGTCCATATATCTCATATAATTCTCAAATAATAAATCTAATTGCAGTTAAGTCCACTAAATAACTGCAACTGAATACTCTCAAGTAAATGAATATTATTCAGAAGCCCTTCATTCACTAATACCCGCAAATAGTCCCTCCACTTAACTGATATTCGTAATATACACCAAGGTAACATTAACTATTAATGTCAGCACCTTTTGGGTAATTACATCTTAGTCCTTGCCTGCCATATCAGACCATTATAATTATTCTAATAATCCAATAAACATTTTATAGGATCACTGCGCAGTCTAGAATAATTAATACTCTTGATTAGGCTCTCAAGGGAATATCATTTTGGTGTGGATTCCTTATTGACACAAAGTAATCCCACTAAGTGATTTCGACCACCCAACCTACCCAGAATATTGGATCACGTTTGCGTTGTCTGACCTCACTGTTTGGTAGATCAAAGTGAGTAGAAACCAACTTGTAGGGTATACTCTGCTCTCAGGATTTAGGACATTTGCAATCAGCAAGTTTTACAGAATCTTTTTATATGCTGACAATAATATAAAAAGTATTCTGTCTGACCTGTTCAGTGTATTCCTAATACACCAACACACTGACTTAGAGTCGCCACTCCGGTGATGGAGATACATCACCCTATAATATAGAAGTCTAGTGTGTTATAGTCTTATTAGATGAATTGTTCAGATTCATCACTGACTATGAACTATACAAGAATATGAGGAACCAGTAAATTACATCTCTCCATGTATGAACACTTCATACAAATAATTTACTTACAACATCATCTTGTGAACAATCCTTAATCAATCATATGAATAAAGTAATAATATACTATCATGCTCATTAATAAATATAATTTATCAATGTTGTCAATTTAAATTATTTTAGGGCATAAACCCCAACAGTTTGAGATTCAAAATTTAATATGATTTTGCACATAAAAAGGAACTTTCAGGAATAGTAAATTGCCTTTGATATTAGTTTGTGTTTGATTGCGCTTGAATTCCTCGAAATTAGGTGTTAACATAACTCAAAAGCATGACAAATTGTTGATTTTCAACATAATTGCGTGGAATGCACTTTAATTTCCAAATGCTTGATGTCTCATGATACACCAGAAAAGTTGCACTCTTTAATTACTATTTGCTCGAAGTTTTAATTGGTTTATCTATTTATTTATGATTGTTCCAGACTGAAGAGGGAAAGCTCAATTACATTTGAAGGATTGTAGAGTTATTTGAAACTACTGATAAGAAGCAAAATTTTACGGACGTGTGGTTTTTTAAAGCTGAGGATACTGTAAGATAGATTTATTATTATAATCTTATTGTTTTACTTATCCATATTATTTTTGTCATAATTTATGATATTTGTTTTTTATTTTAGGTGATTAAAGATGATGCCAATCTTATCAATGATAGACGCGTTTTTTATTCTAATATAAGGAATGCCAATCCACTTGATTTTATTATCTCTAAGAGTAAAATTGTACAAGTTGCCCCAAATGTATGATTTTTCAGCAGTTCTTTCTTATTTGGATTTTTTATGTTTATATTTGTTTTTCCTCTGTGATAGTTTTATTTAAGAACCATAATATTCTTTGCTAAACAGATTGATTTGGTCGCAAAGAAGGCAAAAATCCTACCTTGTGATTTTTATTATAATATGTCCTACTCTTTGGAGTATTCTACATTTAAAAAACTTTCCACAACTAACACTTAGAAGATCAATGTAAGTCCTCGATGAATTAATTCTTCTTCTACTTTTTTTCCTACTTTGGATCTTCATTTTTTAACTTTTTAGTTTCAATCTATTGTAAGTAGAATGTTCAATATTTGTCGTTTGGATTACTAATAAACTTAATATTTGATAGAAAATGGAAGAGATGGTAATGAAACATCTTCCACAATTTCAAGCGATACCAGTTCTTCCATGGCTTTATGATCTAAGAACTCTGACATGACATTGTTGGATTTATATTCTAGTTGTGGTGTTATGTCTACTGGCCTAGGCCTTGGTGCAGCCTTATTTGGTGTAAATCTTGTTACTGTAAGTAAATTATGGCGTCATTTTATACATTCAAGCATTTGCATAATCAATCACAAAAGCACACAACACTTGTGTTGATGAACATATGTATGCACATGATACTTGTGTACATTCAACATATTACTATTGTTTTTCTTACACAGAAATGGTTCTTTTGTGTTTGTCAAGAGGTGGGTTGTTGATCTTAATGAATATGCTTGTCAAAGTCTTAAGTTCAACTACCCTGAGACAAAGGTATAGTGTAGTGTTATTAGGGTTATGTATTTTATCAAAGTAGTATGTGTATGACACTTGTAGATACCCTAATTTTGTCCACCTTCACCAAATGATGCCTCGAGATTCAAACAAATCACATATAAAAATTAACTCAAAGTGGACCAACACAAAGCCTGGCACGTGTTCCAGACGCACATGAGGCAGATCGACCCGACATAATATTTTGTTATGATTCACGATACTGTGTCGTGATTCGCGATAGTATATCGCGAGAACTGACTCGAAACTTGTCCCACTAAGGATCCACCTCCTTACTATTACAAGACTGACTTAATGTTCATTTAACCCAACCCACCAAGGCTCCACCGCCTTACTAATCATCCAATTTGTGATATTGTGTCATGATTTACGAAACTCTATTAGTACCCAAAAAATCTATTAGTAGAGTTTTTCCCTCCCTATTCAAATCACATCTTGGAAGTTTAATTTTGGGCCAATAATCGTCATGTTGAGTAGCTTTCATACATAAGGTGTGCACTAACAGAGCTAGGTTCAAGTGGTTTATCCCTTATTCGGAAGCTCAAAACTAAGTCCACTCTCCACTTGGAGAGCCTTCCTAGATGTCGAATTGCCGTCGAAATTCTGCCGATTTATAACCGCAACGGTCTTAGTAAAACTAAGATTGGTGTGGCCTTTTTCAGGCAGGAAGTTTCACACAAATAGACTCAAAATTAAATAAAGAACCATTTTACAATACAATCAAGCCATAAAAAAGTGGCGAAACTCTATCAGTTTCAAGTCGTAACACTCTTAATAAAATTAAGAGTCTGGCAAAGGCTTTCAATCCATATATTGGTTATAGCAAGGGAAACAACTCAGGTATAAGAATCATCCAACTCAATTATCCTTTTGGAAATCTAAAATAGATTATCCTGAAACATTTTACATGATGCAAGGGTCATATTTGTACATACACTTTAATATTAAGCTTTAAATTCCGTTGTACATACACTTTTATATTACGCTTTAAATTCAGTTGTGCATACGCTTGTATGTTAAGCTTTAAATTTAGTTATGCATACACTTTTATATTAAGCTTTAAATTTAGTTGTACATACTCTTTTATATTAAGCTTTAAATTTAGATGTGTATACAGTTTTATATTAAGCTTTAAATTCAGTTGCACATATGCTTTATATTAAGCTTTAAATTCTATTATACATACGATTTTATATTAAGCTTTAAATTTAATGGTACATACACTATTAAGCTTTAAATTCAGTTGTACATATTATTTAGCTATACTTCAGAAAATCTAATACAGATTATCCTATAACATTGTATATGATGCAAGGATTATTTGTACGTACATTTTTACATTATCTTCAAGTTCAGTCACACATATTGCTTGAAACATATTGTTAAATAAAGCATTATCAAGAGATGAGCATTTCTTAATGTAACAAAGGTTGTTGAATCGTGAATCGAAACCTGAATCGTTTTCATTTTTGGCCAATCAAATCGTAAGTTGAATCGTGAATCGCAGATTTATAGCCAATTTAGAGACTCAATGTATATTTTAGTACTATATATATATGGATTAAAACTAATTGAATCAAACATTAATAGTTTGTCTGTTTATAGTCGCGACTATTGTCATAGTCAACAAGGTTGAAACTTTCAGGAAAAAACTTCGAATTGGGAGGCCAACTCAGTTGATTCACCTACAACAGTTGAATTAATCCTTCCAGTTTTGCTTCCTGGACAGAAAGTTTTTAATCCCCGATTTGGGATCTACTGCGAGGGAGCCACAATCTAGAGCGACTTCATTATATTTTCATAATTACACCAAATTACATCATCTTTTGATACCCTTTCGTATAATAAAAACTAATTCTACACAGTTTCTACTCAACCTATATCATAAAACCTCACAACAAAACAAAATGTTTCTGCTAAAGAAATTCAAAAATCAATAAATTAAAATCAAACTCAACTTTGAAGCGGTGGAGTGAATTAGCAGAAGACTGAAATGTTGGTTCCTTTAAACGGGTAGTCTTTCTCTCTTCTCTACTTTCTTCTGCCTCCTCTTTCTTCTCCCTTTTTCTCCCTCTTTCTCCCTCTTCCTCTCTCTCTCTCCCCCTCTCTTTCTCTCTCCAGCCTCCAATTGTTCAAATTAGGGTTCCAGATTAGGGATTCTCCATCTTTTTTATCTCTAACGGTTTAACCAAGGGATTTTTCAAATCATGGTTTCTTCCTCTTTTATCTCTAACAGTTTAGCCTTAGATTTTTCTAGATTTGCTTTTAAAACAAAAACGTTTTATAACATTTTGATTTTGTCTAGACCTATTGAAAATCGTTCATTGTTGAATCCGTAAATTCAGCCAATACAATTTGAATTGGACGAGTTGTATGTGACTCGTCGTTTCATAGCAAAATGCGACTCAAATATAGGAGTTGTATCTGGTCAGTGTTTTCTGGCTACGAATCATACAAGTTAACTCATGACACGTACGATTTTAACAACTATGAATGTAACCTCGAATAAGTTTGTTTAAAATAAGATGTACTCTTCAAATAAAGTGTTATTGTAGAAATAATTTATAGTGGAATTCCATAAGAAAGAACATCGAGACCTTATAGGATAGAATAATCCTTCCAAGGAGAAATATTTCTAAGGGAGAACACATCAAGCAAATAAAATCTGTATAGTTGCCTTGGAGAACCAAAGAATGACACCAGTTTTGAGGAGCGGATATTATACCCTTAAAAATGGGAAAATTATCGTCTCATGTGTTTTCAAAGAAGACATTAAAACATTTTTCAAAATGTGGAGATAATCTATAAATATATGTTTCAACATATTATTTGCAGCAAAGTTAAGCAAAAAAACACTGTTTCATCCTCCACAAATATTGTGGCTTACATTTTACTTTCAAAGAAAGTATTTATCCTGTTTTACCGGTGTTTGTATTTCTTTCACTCAAAGATCTAGAGAGAGAAAGTAGATCTCTAGAAATAGAAAGTAAAGAGTTCTAGAGAGAGATTAGAGAATTCTCTAATGATCTCCAGAAAAAGTATCCCCAAATGAGAGATTTGTACCTCTATTTATAGATTTTCTTGAGGTAAGAGTCAAACATCTGATCAATCAACAATGGACATATGTCCTCCACTTTATAAATGCATGACAACTATTTACTTATTCTTCACTGTGTCACTTTTCCTTTCGGAGACCTCTTTTTCTTAGCAGGAAAGCAATTTTCTCTATCGGAAACCTGAATCGAATAAGTACTCCCACAATGTTATATCTCAAAAAGGAGATATATACATAACCTTGAGATACTCGAAAATTGAGATAAAATAGTCAATTACTTAAATTTATCTTTGCAGAATTTTCTTATAAATCTTACAATAAATATCTCTAGCATACCCCTAAATACAAAGTAGAGACCGATCTGAATAGAGTTCCCTTACGCAAAATCTTCAACACAAACCAATCTACAAAAGACACACTACTAGTATTTTCAAAGAAAAGACTAAAAAAATAATTTTTCAACTATAGGGTCTTAATTCCCTTAAAATTAGGTGGCGACACCAAATCAAATCACGAATCTCAGAGAGAGAAGCAAAATGCTTCTCCCTCAGCCAAAGTGTCGGTCCAAAATGCGAGAGCTACACCACTATTTTGAGAAATCTTACGTGCCAACTAATTCTATGTTAGAAATGAAACTGCTAAAAATTTCTTATCTTTATTAAAGATATGTAAGAAGCTTTGTGCCAACTTCTCCTTGTTGGGGACTCAACATTCACAAATGAACGATCCAAATATACGCAATTTAGCTATAGTGAAATATGTACCGCTATCAATAATATATCTATTTTATTAGTAAATGGATACCCTAGAGATAGTTATAAAGCTAAAAATTATTACTTTCTCATTTTACCCTTAATAAACAAAAAATAACAACATTAAAAACAAAGTACAAGCTTATTATTGGTAATTAAAATATGAAGTAGTTGCTAAAAATAAGTTAGTTTTTTCAATCGTTTAATTTTCTTATCACATATGCATCACGCATGGAGGAAACCTTGAGAATAAACATAAGAATTTGATTACTTTTCCATTGTCTATTATAGCAATACAATAAAAAAAGTAAGACAAAATAAATGGTTAACTTAAAGTTGGCACTATAATTTTAGACTGTTGATATGCAAACTCCTTTTCTGACCTCTTTTCTTACTCCCTTAATGTCTGTCTTTTATGTGGACCCCACATAGAGAGATCCGGGGGCTTATTTTTGTGAGGGATGTCTTTTCACCATGGAGATCATCCTCACCAAAAATTATATTATTCTGAAACTTGTAATTCCCTCATCTACAAGTTTCATAATGATATAATTTTATATAAGGTTATATTTTTCTAATAAGCAATGGGATAAGAGAAAAAAAAAACCTATAGGCTTCCAAAATACTTTTTAAGGATGCTGCTATTACCAACTTTCCAAAATGTAAAAGAAGTGCTTCCTTTTTAAACTAATAAGATATGATTTCCAAAAATAAAATCTTTTTCTACAACAATTGGTATAAACAAATATGGATGCTTATCCAAAGATCTTATATTATTGGGAAACTTGATCTAGTGGACCGCTCCACCGACAAAGCCGCCATTGAAGCACTGGTCTCTACTTAAAAAGTCACATAGTGGGAGAGACATTGAGAGGAGGAGAAAAAGAAAGGAAAAAAGGAAAGAGTCGACCTCCCCTTACCTGAAATGTACCGCCATTAACAGGTACATCATCCTCTCTATTTTCTTTCTCTTCTCTCTCTCAATCCCTCTATCTCTCTCCTTAATTCTCTTGTCGATTTCTCCATATCTGAATCGTATTCTTACTGAGTTGGAAGTCTGTAAACATATTCTTAACATGCACTAATCTAACATAGGGCTTTAAGTCATCAACAACTCATCGATCTACTATCCCCTAATCCTGAAATTGACATTCTACTTTCAGATCTCTTAACCTCTTCAGAGCAGGCTATGAGAAAATCTTTTGTAAGTCTGAATTGTTCCCCCTTTTTATGACCTTTTATATTCTTGAAGACTACTGTTTCCTTTGTATAGTACCTGTGAAACTTCTTCATGCATCTGTTCCTCGTAGAATGTTTCTAATATCATGTTATAGTAGGGTTACAAAACCAAATTTGAAGGTTGCAGTGCAGCAAGTGTGGGTCAATTTCCTTGAACTTGGGTGATTGTTCTATAAGTTCTAACCAGAGACACACAATTCAAATTTTAAAAAATTGATAAAGGGTAAAAAAGAAATAAAAGAAAGTGATGTTGTATGCCTTTACTAGCAAAATACTCTTGTAAATTGCAACCTCTTTTCCCTTTCTTGGAATTAAGTCATACCCGAGCAACTCCATGTTGGCTTCCCTTGTTTCATAACTCTTGTTGCTGGTATGATTTTTATTTTCCTGTGTATTCTTTAATCTTCTCTTCACTTTGTGATCAGAATGTATTAGTTTCAGGTGATGTGCAATGCTATATGAATTTTAGTAGAGGATCATTTTGACAGGTGCGTTATTCATTGCCTATGGTTAATTGTGATCAGATATTGTTGCAGTTTTCATGAACTTAATCATTATTAATTTAGTAATTCATGTTATCTATTAAGCAAGCAAATTAAGTGCCATCAGTTAAGATACTCACTCATATAAGCATGCTAACAGTAGCTTCAGGCACAAGTAAATTTCTTATCTGAGTACATATTAGCATCTATATACTGAATAATATTCAGACGTTTAGGACATTATTATGATATCTCACATTTTTATTTTCATCCATCTACAACTGTTTCAGAAGAAAATTCTACTTGATTCCAACATTTTGAACTGAAAACAATGAAAAATGATTTTCTTCTATTTTAGATGGAAAACATTGATGTCTGATTTACCGAGGGTATAAGTAGAATGGTTAAAAGGGTCTAAATTCCTCTTTCTTTTTCTAAGTGGGAAACAATCAAATCAAAGCTAGCTAGACAAGTTTAAACTTCTTCTCTACAATTATCTTTTTCCTTTTTTTTAGTAAAATTAAATTTCCTGCAAGTGCAATAGTGAAGTATAGATAAAAATGTAGTGAAGTAATAAATTGTACTTAGAAGAAATATGCAGACCAGCTGATCAAGCCACAAGATGAGGAACTCCTTGAGTATCATTAATTTGCACCAGGAATTGAATATCCTAAACCAACTTCCCAAGTGTAAGTGGATTGGGTGGTTGTACATATACTCCGGACACCTTCTTCTGTGCAGTTAACAATCAGTTTCCCTTCTGCACCGATTAATGTTAGATGCCCGGCAAGCTAGGGGATAATAGCTAGTAAAGAAGAACCCTTGCCAAGCCATCCCTCATAACTTGAGCTACCAATCATATGGTACTGCTATCTAATAGGCGATATTACATTAAAACTTATATGTAGGTTTCGTTTTCCTGAAGTCCTAATTTTTTTTTTTGGGTTTTGTTTTATATATTGGCATGAAAATTTGTAGGTGGAGTCAAACGGGACAGTTCTGTCCATAAACTGGAAAGAAGTAGGTTCGAAGAAGGTGGATGGCAGCTCTTAGTTTACATGTAGTTTTTTTATTCTTTCAAAATATGAAGTTAACATGTAATTGGTTAATTGTTAGTAGATAATTAACTATTACTTTGTTTACGAATAATTATCTACTAATTATTCGTAATCAAAGTAGATAATTATCTGTCAAAATGCTTCTTTTATTTTGATTACGAATAATTAGTAGCATTCAACTCGTCAAATTGAAGGCAAAAAATTTGTTAAATAGTGTCATTTTATTTTTTAAGAGATGAAGCCAGCTACTCCGTCAATTGATTTGTTCGTGATGGGCTTTGGCTTTCGAGGGGCGAGTATCCTCTGGGCCTTAAGGCCTCTCTCTTGATTTTAAGTTGGTTTCTAACTATATTGAGTAAACTATATTATCAGTTAACTTTGGTACCTGTTTATAGTAATGAATCGATGATATGAACAAAATATTGGAAATAAAGGGTTTGAGGTTTGAGTTAGTAATTTGTTTACCTAAACTGCTCTAGGGATCATGATTCTCTAAGATATGTAATAGTAAATTACCATATTATGAAGGGTATGGATTCATTCACGGACTTTTTAGGTTTTACTTGTTGTACTGCAAGTTGTTAATGCTTAAAAGATTATTGTTTTTAGATGTTGCTGGTGACATAGATAGTAATATGTTATGCTCAAGACCTTAAGCATGTTTCCTAGACAAGTAATAAAAGCTTAAGGTTTGCTAGATACTTGCATACAAAATAAAGTTTCTATGTAGGATCGTAGGAGAGTGGAGACTGTGTTGAATCAATGACTTCAGATGTACTTCCTTCGGTCCTTGAGATTACCACTTTTAATAGCATAAAAAGTTTCATAATGCTTAAGAACTTAACTACCCATATATTGCATGTTATATTTATTAACAATTGTCTATAGTTTACTTCAAATGTTTTATTTTTTTGCTTCTTTTGAAGTTCCAAGTTGTGGGTGTGAATATCTTTTTAGTCTTAGACTTCTGTCCACGAGAAATAGACATTGATAAATAGAACATTTTATTTGCATACTATTTAGTATTGTGTTAGCATTTAAATGTTATCATACTAAATGGGCTATGTTTGAAAAATCAAAATTGGTTGTGTTGGAAGTTAAACTGCAGGTAGAATTAGGGTTAAATCCAAATTTTTAGAAAAAAATATCCAATACTAGGTCATGTTTTCACTTTCACTCCAGGCAACAAAGAATTTTTTGATTTAACCCAATTAGCATACTGTTTGCATATTGTTTGCACAGTATTAACATTCTATTCTCGTTCAGTTAACATATTAATTAGGTATAATTTTTAAAATAAAAATTGGTCGGGTGTTAAATCATAGGTGAATAAAATTATGCTGCAAATTTCTTATTCTCAATGTCAATGGACACGGGAACTCATTTCTTTGTTGATTAAACAGTAGAGTTACATGGAGAATTGAATATTTCTCTACATACATTATTTATGTAGTATTTCCTTTTAACAATTCTTTACACATTGAAGGTTGATACTAGGTTTCATATCATGTGCTTTAGGTCTCATATATTCAGCATAGGAACCAAGCAAGTTGATCAAACAAAGATTTTATGGGGTACCGTCCTTCATCAACGACTATAATTGATCTTAGCCAATGCGATAGCAGATTAAGAAGAGTGTGTATAAATAAGGTAGCAAGTGATTTTCCAAGACCAATTGAAGCAAGCAGACGGTGTTACTGGTGGTGAAATGAAAGTATAGATAAATGTATTTTGTATTAATGCTAATAAAAAAGTACGTAACAATTTTGTGTTCTTGTTTTAAGAATAAATATATTTTTTTTCGTATGAAATGGATTGAATTTTCTTACTGCACTCCTCATAATGCATGGCCAATTTTACTCAAACATATTAAAAAAGAAAACATAGAATACAAAGTCTAACACAAGTACCTGAAAATGAATTAATGATGGAGAACTGGTTGACGAAGGACCCATCTATCTACCTATTATCATTTATGATACTGAAGGCATGTAGCTTAAAATATAAATGCCTTTAATACAAATATTAAAATTTATATACTTCCACATTACGCTCAATCTTTTGTCAAATATACTTCTTGAACATTTGTATAGTTCAATTTCTACCATAAAAAATAGAATGTCATATTTTTTTACCATATGGAATGCATTGCAGTATACTTGTTACCATATAAAATAGATGCGGCAATTAAACCTCAAATTATTTGAAGCAAGTACATTTATATCATAATCTTTCTATTTTGGGCAAATTCAATGGGAATCCTTAAATCCAAACTAAAATTTTTCATTGTAAACTATAAGGCTTTCCATCGTTGCGTGAGGCTACCTATCATTTGAGAGGGGTCTTGATAAGCAGCTCATGAGGCGTGCTCTCTCTTCTCAGGGCCTCAATAACCGTCAAACTCGCGCACGCCAGGTGTCCTAAAGATGGAGGGCATGACTCATAGATATCCCATTCTTATATGCAACCCACAGATAGAGCTACAAGTCTAGTTGCAAATATCGGAAAGACTCAACAACAACAAATACAGAAAAAGAAAGAGAAAACCAAGGCTCAAGAGACCAACACAGGTTGAAAACACACACACAGAGTTAGACTCTTCAAGCAAGAGACAACAAAGCTCTAAGCAAAAGCTCATTCCTCTACTGCCCACCACTCCGAGGACTTACCTTCTTCTCCCCTTAATGCTCCATTTGTCTTCTTCATTGCAATCCCTGAACAATTACCTCTTGTGATTTAAGCAGGTACTCGTGCCGACCTCTTTGGACTTTAAGTAAATGTAAATCCACTTGTACCCTCACTCTG
>MVGT01003797.1:3657-18859 GCA_002174775.1 Macleaya cordata
TTTTTTTTTTTTTTTTTTTTTCTTTCTTCCTCCTCTTTCCTTCATTCAAAACAACTATCATTTATCATGTTGTTTCTTCCATTTTGAACGAGTTTTCTTGTTTATATGTCTAATGGATAAACCCGAAACGAACCCCCTAGAACCGGAAATGAGTTTGGGCCCGGGCATGGGCTGAACATTGAAGACCCGACCTCGAGTTGGGCTCAGCCTTAGCACTTTAATATTCTGCTTGGGCTTGGGCTCGAGTTACCCTCAAATCCGACCCAACCCGCCCGAGTTGCAGCCCTATTAAGGGTCCGCTTGGTATCCGGAGAATTTTGAAAAAACTCGCAGGCCAAAATTCTATTGCAGCTATTTTTATGACTACAAATATTCACAACCTATTTTACTAAATTTGTATGGGGGACCACTAAAACTTAGTGTAATGATTGCACTTATCTACCCAATTAAGGCAAATACTATTGCCCTGCTTGGTACACCGTGAATATTCGCAAATGCAAAAATTCACAGTTTATCATGTGTTTGTAGATGGTTGATGAGGGCATCTAATAACAAATATTTGGTAGGATTGGCAATGAGCTTACAAAATAAACAATCTAAAATTTTATTTTTATTTTTTTCTAATTTATAGAATTTTAATTAGCACCTACAAGATTTGCGAATATTCACGGTGTACCAAGTAGGGCCAATAGTATTTTGGACTGCGAAATTTCACAAAACTTTTCTGGATACCAAGCACAGCCTAAGAGTATTAGAGAACAGATCCCAATATGAAATTAAGACCTATACTACTGGCACCATTTGCTGAACTATCAACCTAAAAAGTATGGATTTTGTTAACATGTGCCCTTAAGCTTTTTGGTTTTGGGTTTTGTTTAGTTTCTTAAGGTTGTTCAAATGGGCTGATTTTTTGATATGTATATTATTTATACTATTTGGATCATATCTAAAAAAATAAGCTCAATCGGAGTCCTCTAGCACCATCTAGCACCACAAACACTTAATTTAGTATAAATGAACGGCTGACATTTAAAGTGATTTGTTTAGAGGGTTAGATATCTTTGATTGAGCTAATTTTTTGTGGACATCTTATAAATAATGATAATATTATGCTTACAAAAATTCAGCTGATTTGAAGATTTGTAACTTGCAAAAAAATCCCTTCAAAAACATCCGTATCGTACGGGCACACGTTAACAAGACCCAAAAAGTATTGATACTTCGTAATAGGTGGTGTTGTGTCGGATACGGACAGGCATGGAATATGTGTCTTGGACTTGCCATATACACATTGTAAACACGCCATTAACACGTAGACGCATCATAACACTGCAATAGAACTAAAAGTATCATTCTCATGGTTTTTAGGTTTTTACTTCTTAGCAACTTAGCATCGTTATTGAAGCAACAACCCCACAAAACTTCTATTTCTCATATCATTTGTTACTTGTTAAATAAAGAAAATATATAATTATATATTTACATAAATATATATATTGATAGTGTTCGTGTCTTACGGAGACCTAAACCATTTTGCACAACGTTTCAATAACCAATTTTAAAAGTCCAATCACCACTATTTCTAGACATTTGGAAGGGGAAAGGTGGTACGTCCCATCCTATCACATAAGCGAGTAGTGCTACAATGCACGCATTTTTGGGGGGATTTACATCCCTCCCTGAGGTGGACGGTGATCCGTGTCTTGAAGTTTGGGGAAGACGGAACTCGAGGATGTGATTCAAATCACGAGGTGATAATAGCCTTACGATGGGTTTGGGGGAAGAAAATCCCCCAAAATATGCGTACGTTTTAGCATTTCTCCACATAAGCAGCTGACATATGTTGTCAAATGGTCAGTCAAAAAAATCATTATTTTATTTCAACCCACATTTTTACTAATTCAGCCCCATCATTCGTAGGTTACAAGACCCAACAAAACATATTTTTCAAAATAACCAGTCATTTCTTTAGAACCGACAATTATTTTGCATTTTTAGGTCTCCCAAATCGACCTCTTAGTGGGCTAAATTAATATGAAGGTGACTGAAATATCAGTTCCCCAATAATATCAAACTAGAGAACTACCCAAGCCTACACCATATACTGCATGTTCATTCGTAAAATAATAATAAATTCATAAAAGCACATTGCATTTTCTTTTGAGAGCGATCTTGACAAGAGGCTGAATGTAAAACTGTGTAAAATGAAAAACTCCTTTCTGTTTTTCGAATATTATTACAGAAGGAATTGATAAGAGGTAACAACATCGATCCCACCAAATAATAAGGATTCCTTCTGGCTTTTATATATTAGTATAGATATGAAGAAATTAATGTGCAAGTAAAGTTGCCCTAAGAAATTTAAATACATCAACCTGATTGCTACCAGATCTACTCACTGAGTACCCTCTGAAAAACAAAAGAATGTAGATCTATTCACTCACCATCAGCCACATTACAAAAGAGCTGAAAAAATCAGAAAGATCCAGAATAAGGAGAATCCTACCATTCTAATTAAGCAAGGACGGAAGATGAGTTTAACAGATAGCCCCAGGAGACGTAAATGCAAATTAAATGAGTCGAAAACAAAATTCTTGACAACAGGATAAAAGAGCTTGAGAGTAGAAAATTAATCCTACCAAGACTAGTCCCTTGAGAATAGCCTCAAGATTGACTTATTAGAGATTGCAGCTCTTGTTGGAAAATGGGAACTTTTCTTGCTTCAACAGCCATGACTAGTCCCACGGATTTGTAGTTCTTTAACTGCAATAACGATTTTCAAAAAAAATAAAAATAAAAATAAGCAGACAACCCGATAACTAAGCTCTTGTAGAAAAACAATAATTATAAATTCCGTTCTAGCTTTTGAGATGGCAGATTTAACAGAAGAAGTTAGCATAAACAATTAGATAGGAATTTTTCCATTTCAAGAGAATTATGCAAAGATGACAAGCTCCTCCTGTTCTACGTAAAAACAAGGAAACATTGATTTCTATTACTACTTTGAATTACTAACCACAAACTTATGTCTTAGAAGGATGCTTTGAGACATAATCAAAGTTCATGATAGTTTGATTGCTTAGAGGAAAATATTATGTAGCCCACATTAGGTAATTGTCTCCCCCTCGTAGTGTTATATGACGTATATGATAGGGATGTTAGAGGAGCTTTTTAGGCATTTGCTTATATAAACAACTCTTACTGATGCAACCTTCCTTTGGACATTTTTAAAAATAAAATGTTTGTTGAATAATTAGGAAGTGTTTGTTGGGAAAAACATACTGCAGACATAGTAATGAGAACCCACTCAAAAATCTGAGCTAGTTACCAGCAGTGCAGGTTTCTTTAGGAGGTAGCTTCTATAGAGGGAATCATCCATTTACTAGTACCAAAACACTAGACTGCACTGGGCTAGATCAATCAGACATACACGATGGTAAAAAGTCCGAAGACCTGAATGTGATCGGGATTGTCCAAACACTGGATAAGAGAACCAAAGCCCGAGGAAGAGGGACAAAGGAGACGTTATAGATGTTCTATATTTATCTGGGGATCTCTCTATTGATGTTTATATTCATAACTGCTTCAAGATGCTCTCGTTCTTAAGATTTTGTTGCAAATTCACTGTATTGATGAGTTCACATATAGTTCAGCTCCTTAAAACTACTCTTCTGTCAATAAAAAGAAAAAAAGGTCCTTAAATAAAAGCTACATAACATTGTTCTCTAGTATCTTAGTAGATTCAGGATGGCTATCTACTATAATATACTATAGCAGAAGCCTTTCTCTGCCACGTATCTCTCCCAAGTATTCTCCTTAAATCATGCTACGTGTCACTTTCTCCTAAAATTTATCTACTTGTAACTACTTAATAAATCTCTTTCTCCCTAAAAATTCTCATTCTCCTTAAAAATTATTTCCCTAAAAATTTATAGTAATTAAAATTCTAAAGCATCTAAACTTTCAAATTATCTAAAAAAAACAAAATCAATTTTTTAAAAAAAAAAAACATGCCCCCGTGCTTTGCAGGGGTATGAGGGCTAGTAGACACTAAAAACAAGACATCTAGTGCCTAGATTTTGCAAGGAGATGAAGGGTATCACATATAGGACATCATAATGAATAAATTTTGCCTACAAGGAGGGATTAATAACAACAATATCAAGTCAAACGGTATTTTCTGTTAGCATCAACATCCAACAAACAGGTGATTGCCCAATTAATCTAAATTGTCAATCTCCCTCAAAGCTCTAAGGACTATGTGTTTTAGTTTCCTCAAGAAAGCAATGAAGGGTATCACAAAATTTTGACAAGATTAACGCATACCTCATCAGTCGGTCGAGAGCGTAGAGGAAAAGTGTAGGTCCATGAGCTAAGCTGAAAATGAATTAGGAGAACTAATAAATAAATAAGTTTTCAAACAAATACAATTTGTAGAAATCCAAGAACTGGTACCTTATGAAAAATTTCATCCTCAGGCCAAACGTATATTATTGGATCATCACTGCAACTTTTTGATGTTCTTTTTCGTTGGTCAGCGTTCTTATGCTACAGGTTTGCACCCACAGAAAAGAAGAAGATGAGAGAACTGTTAAAGCTAACTTGTAGATTACGACCATATTAATCATCAAATGAAGTTACTTGTGGAATAAATGTTCAAATGGCATACCTTGTAGATTCGAGTAACCAGTAGATAAACCTTAAAGCTGAAATACCTTGGCTATAAGAAATGGAAAGTGTAAGTGTTTGGGGATGTCATTCTCATTAAATGCAAGAAAAAGAAGAAGAAAAAAATGTCCAAACCAACAAGCCCACCCATCCCAAACTATATTCTGATCTAACCTCATCTTGTGCCGCTCGTGCTACTTCATCGAAGAGAGCATTATAAAGTGGAGGCAAAAGCTCAGGAGGAAAATTCACCACGTGCCTGGAGACCAAGAGTCCTACATTCTTTGTTTGCTCATCCAAAAGAATTCTCAAGTCACCTAAAACATCCTTCTCATCACATACTTTAAGCAAAAAATCCTTGATCTCCTTGATGGATTTATGATCCTGGTAAGGGAAAAAAATTAAAAAAAAAAAACAAACAACTCGCTATCTAAGCAACTATACATGGGACTCCACAGCCAAGAGGTAGAAATTCATCAACAGAACCAGTAATGCAATTCAAAAAGATATGATGCCTGCCTTATACCGGTCCAAGTTAAGGGCAGTAACCACAGAGTACAAACAGTCATCATTTTCGTCCTCTTCATCCTCTATTTTGACCACTGTGCCTACAGTGGTCTGCCCCACTATCAAGTCTACAAAACCACTCAAATCCCACTGATTATCATCCAGGTAAGTCTGCAGCAAAACCTTCACTCCATGGAAGTCCTCAAGTTTCGGACTGAAGAAGTCAAAATCTAATTGGACGATTCCCTTCCAAATAAACAGATTATGTAAGAACTATGAAAACAATGAGATTAATTAATGAAATATAAAAAAAGAGAACATGAGCTTTGCTTACTCCATTCTCTTCTTCGCTGGAAGATTCGGAACAGTCGACCTTCTCTTTCGGAGTGTCTTTTATGAATCTGTTGCCTAGAAGTTAACATTTTGATAAAAACTACACCTTACTGAATGTCATAAATGAAGAAACATAGAAACACTCCAAATATTGTTCCAATTTCCAAGCACTTGGATCACCATAGCTCGTCCCAGATACAAAAAATAAAAATAGAGACACCACGATAATGAAAAAGAAAAAAGAGATTACTTTGATAACAATACCTCGGGATTTGGAGGGAACTTTCTTGTCCAACTTAGAAGAGCTCAGCTGCTTCAGCTTGGTGGAGGACCTGGAGGTGGACGCCACTAGATTGACAGTACGAGCAAACGAGGAGAAGGCAGAAGGCAGAGATTTCGAAGAGCTATGGCGGCGTCTTGATGGTCGACGGGTCATAACTTCTTTTACTTCAGATTATGATATGAGAAAGATCTAAAGCAAAGGTTTAAAGCCAATATTATAATCTCACAGCTTTTAAGTATTTTATAGTCGTCTTACAATGACACTTATGCATACGACAGAAATTGTTGCCATTATAATAATGAGGTAGTGAAAGTTCCATAATAACATAGAGGTCGAGACGAAGACCAGAGACAAGACAACCAACATATACTCATCCAAGCCGAAACTTCAACAAACTGGTTGCGCAGAGAAATATAAGAAGCGTGCTTCAGAAAACCTAATAGTTTGCATGGATGAAAAATGAACAATTTTGAATCCAGAAAAGTGAAAAATGTCTCTTTTCTTCCAGAGAAGAAGATGTTACAGATGATATTCGAGTTCTTACCAATTATACGAATTAACATTAAAACTTCCATTGATGTTTCTTCATCAGTTTATATGGTTTTGGGTACTTGAATGGAAGAAGTTTATGCTTTTCTTTTTTGTTTGTTTTTTTGATAAGCTCGTTAGGTGATATAAATTATGTTTTTGTGGAATTTGTTGTAGACTAGATCATGGATGTTTGGTTAAAATTATTGACGTAGAGAATCATATACGGTTGTGTTTAGGGTAAATTTTTCTGGTTTTTTTAACTTGAACAAGTTACATGTCAGGTAACACAAACTTTGTATCTAAATCAGTTTCTTGCTTGTTTTTGCTGACTTTAGAGTGAATTTTATATGTGAAAGCAAATATAGATTATTTTTATCATTGTACAAAAATCATCCAATTGGCACTCAACCAACAAGCACAATGTTTTCATTTTCAAACAAATGTATTTCATGCCAAACATGCCTATTTACAATGGTTTCATTTCTAAAATTGATAGTCTCAAGGAATCCAGATCCTGTACTCCATGTACATCATACCTCCCTTGTACTCCACATATGCCATGTTAGGTATTCTGTTCTTTAAACAATTAAATTTTTGTGACTGTGTCTAACAATATGGGACATGGTGCATAAAGAGGTGCAGGAGTCGGGTAACTACCCAAGTCCCAGGAGTACATTATCCAAATTGCATCTCAAGATAGACTCTTCTCAGATAAACATGTGTCTAACAATATGGAGACATCATAACACTCAGCTGAGATGGTAAAGTTGTTGGAGGAAGCTTAATAGCTTTTAACTTGAGGGTCTCACCCACTTTAGTATCACTAGGAAATCAAATCAGAGATTGGGTGGGAATTAATAGGATCAAATCGTGTGCCTGAAAGTAACCAATGACAAAGAACGCACACATGAGAGCAAATATTGATCATATAGCAACAGATAAGTAGAAAAATGTAAATTGAAATGTGACCATCTGAAGTATAACCAGGAAAACAATTCATCACCCAGAACTCATTTCATTAAACTTTCAAAAATTATCTCATCTGGCTCAGAAAACACCTCATGATTATTCGCATCATTCGACTACCAATTAGATTGAACCAAAGCAGCTGTAAGACCGGCTTTTTTTTCATCACTGCCAATGAGAACATTTTTCTACATTGATGATGCACAGATAATTCAACAGTAAATTAGGAAGATTAATGAGAAGAAAAATACAACCAAAAAGGTGGGAAAAACGTCTGCCCTGATGGCATCTTGGAAGAACCTGGTTATATTGGACTCAGCAATAGACTATTGCTTGAGAGAATGGTATTCGTATATCCAATTTTGTGGTAAGTAAAGACTTCTACCCAGACGAAAGACAAGTTTAAGGCAATTCTCCATTCAAAACCAAGCTCCTTGTTGGACATTTTATTCACAAAATCCAATGGACAGATGTTAATCCAACAGAGGCTTACTAAGTCTTCCAAGTATTACATCACTAGATTGTGTCATTCCACTTTCTGAAATCATCTCATCGGGCTAAGAACACACCTCATTATAATTCACATCATTCTACTACCAATTGAATTGAACCAAAGCAGCTGTAAGACTGGCCTTTTTTCATCACTTCCAGAGAAACATTTTTGTATATTGATGATGCATAGTTCAAAAGTAAATAAGAAAGATAGATGAGAAGTAAAATATAACCAAAAAGGCGGATAAAAGGTCCAAAACTAAGCTAATGGCATACTGGTTGGACATGGTTATATTGGCCTAAGCAATTAGAACAGGTAGAAATCTATATTATTCCAACCTCTAGCTAGGAACATAAATTAAGGTGTTCAATAAGTTGAAACCCTAAGTGAAAGTTGAAAAAACCAAACTCAGCCATTAAATTGAACCCAGTATGACTGAGGAGAAGAAACATTTCAGGCGATTTTCAATATGTGTAGAGCTTAAACCCCAGAAAAATAAACCCCTAACTATCCGGTTGTAGACTGACTTACCCCAAACGACGAGCTTGGTTGACGAGACAACAGTGTTAGGTTGCTTTGTCGGCCTTCCTCTGCTGTGCTTGTTAATTCCTCTCCTCTCTTTTTCCCTTCTCTACGTAACGGAGATGATTTGCAGGGTGGTTGGTAGAGCTCAATGGTCTCTGGTGGTGTGGGTGGAAGACGTGGAGAGAGAGAGCAGAAATAAAAGAACACAAAATAAAGGAGATTGTATTAGTGTACGGCAAACCTTAATGCAAATGCTATTTAACAGGGTATTTGGGTCAATTTGGGAATGACGCAAATCACGAGGGGTGTGAGATTATTTGAGAACCGTGGGATGACTTTGTAGTAAGCTTTGCAGTAGGAAAATGCAATAAGTTTAGCATTTTCTATACTAGAAACACCATTTCATAACGGTGATGCTACACTTACTACAAAGTGTACTGCAAGTGATGCTGCAAAGGCTATTTAGGAGGGTATTTGTGTCAATTAGGAAATGACGCAAATCACGATGAGTGTGAGATTATTTGAGAACCGTGGGATGACTTTTGCAGTAAGATTTGCAATGGAAAATGCAGTAAGTTTAGCATTTTTCATTTCATAAAGGAAAATGCTTTTTGGACCGTTGCTTTTACAAAACCCATGCGAGACGCTTATGTGGTAGGGTGTGATTAACCACTTTTTCTCTCCCAAAAGTATTTTGAAGGGGTTTATAATTTATGTGGCAATAGGACCCACCATGCCACATTAGTGTCGGGCATAGATTTGTAAAACCATGGGTCCAAAAAGCACTACTTTTTTATAAATCTATAACACAGCTTTGTGGGGCCTACATCCGAGAGCTAATTTTAAGTGAGGCACCATGCGTATCTTTTCTCTTCAATCTACAACCTAAGGCGAGTGTTGTGTTGGGGTTTCTGCGATTTGTTGAGGGTAGAAGTGGGTTAGAGAAAGAGGGAGAGGAAGAAAGACAATAAAGGGGAAAGTGAAGTTGTAACTATCAAGGCCTTGCTTGGTATCAATGTGTGCTGCAGTAAGTGTTTACTATGATAAATATTTACTGGTGCTTGTTATGATCATTGTAAATAAGTTGTAAACATTTTAGGGGGCTTGGTATATTCATCTTAATTTCAGTTTAATCAATGAAACTCTCGATTTGTTTATCAACTCTGTGGTACCTTTTATTAGGAATTAAAATAATATGATGCTCGATCTAACCAAGCAAGTATGAACACGGAAACCCATCCTTTTATGAGTTCGCCAGATCTTAATTGATCAGTAATTGGTACTTCCATTATTTAGGAAAAACCAAACTTAATCGATCAATACCCTTCCATAATTGATCAAAAATCCTTGATTTTACACTCCACTGATTACCCACATCTTCTGTCCACCTTCTCCCATAAGCCCCAACCAATATATATTGATCAAAATCGTTGTTACAATTACAAGCATCCAAGAAACCCTAACCCACCTCAGAATCACATAATCAACATCTCCAATTAACTGATCCTCTTCAAGAGTTCTGAGAATTTGAAACAAGCCCTAATTTAGAACTTCTTCAATAAAAAGCATCTAGCAGAAATCATAGAAGAAAGAAAGTTGAAGTTGAGGAGAGAGAGAGAGAGAGAGAGAGAGGAAGATTTAAGTTGAAGTTACAGAAAGAGATAGAGAAAGATTTACAGGAGAAGAAGTGATTGTAGTTGATGAGAGGTTAATTGAAGGAGGAATATAGTTTTGGTCGAAGGGCGAGTTAAACACGATAAACAACCACAACGAACGTTCCCAGCTCTAAAATGGCAGGGAACGTTTGCCACAAATTTGGCTTTAAAGTGGTGGGCCCATGGTAAAGGTTCCCCATAAGTTGGATTTACTATGGGCTACCAAGCGCCCATTTTTTCATACAAAACTCGGAAATATTTGTTAAACAAACGATCCTGTGATACCAAGCGAGGCCTAAGTAGTAAATGAGCATGTATTAAGTGGGTATCCAGTAAGGTAGAGGTATGCAGGTCAGAATTGAAAAAATTGAAGGGAACTACATGTATTAAGTGGGTATCCAGTAAGGTGGGGGTATGCAGGTCAGAATTGAAAAAATTGAAAGGACCTACCCTTCTACTACAATTGTTCTTCTAGGCATCCAAACAATACTTTTCACAATAGAAGTAAAATTTAGTTTCCCGCTTCCTTTCCCAAATTTGTGACTAATGTTAAAGAGAATCCTAAGTTTTGGTATGAGCCATCCTAAGTGAAAATCATGTTAGTCAAAATTTAGGTTGACCTAATTTGGACCACTACTTTACTATGAGTCATCACTATTTAATAATTAAATAATAACTTCTTTTTTTTAAAATAAACCCTCAATCTTTTATTTTTTATTTGCACCCCACCCTACCACCACCACCATTCCAACTGCCACTATCTCTACCATCGCCTCCACCTCCACCTCCACCTCCACTTCTACCATCACCAAGAGATAATATAGAGAGAGAGAGAGTGAGAGTGAGAGAAAGATCAAGATCAAGATCAAGATCAAGAAGAGAGAGATCTAAATAATTTAGATCTCTCTTTCTCTCTCTCTTGCTTTCTCTTTGTTCTCCCGACTTTTTTTTAATAGTTCGTTTCTGTATACAAGAAACAGACTTACAGAAACGGATTACTAATTTTGTTTCATTACACTACCAGAAATGGACTACTGAGTTTGTTTATTTACACTAAGAGAAACGGACCACTAAATCCGTTTTTGTACACTAAGAGAAATGGACTCTACTAAGTCCGTTTCTGTACACTAACATAAATGGACTACCATGTCCGTTTCTGTACACTAAACGAAACGGATTTACTAGTCCGTTTCTAGTCTTCATGCTCAGCTTATCGGGTCCGTTTCACTGTAACTGCTGACCTTGGTGAAAACTTAATTTCACTAGCCGGTCAAAGTCGAAAAAAATGGTCCAATATGTCCCGCTATCGCTTCTCTTTCAAATCAAGTCCATTAGAGAGAGATCGAGAGATAGAGAGAGATATGAAATTTTTAGATCTCTGCACTCGTCTCTTTCTGTCAACCCTCTCTCTCTCTATTCTCTCTCGGTGATAATGGAGGTGGAGGTGGAGGCGGTGATGGCGGTGGTGGTGGTAGAGATGGTGATGGTGATAGGGGTGGGGTTGTTTTAGAAAAAAGATTTGTGAGGGAGGTTTTAATAAATAAAAATAATTATTATTTTATTATTATAGATAAAGGTGGCTCATAGTTTAGGATGGCTCATACAAAAACCTAGAATTTTCTTTAACACCAGTCAATTTCTAACCTCATAAATCATAATTAATTGGTTGATTTGAACGGTCCATAAATATTATAACTTACAAGGGTCATGTTAACGTGTTTCTTACAATACACGATAAGATTAAAGTTATAAGAATATTTTTGCAAGTTAGAGATATTTAAAGGGCCAATTAGAGATACACCCCTATCTACTAATTGAAATTAGTGATCCACCCTCAAATTAATTAGAATCAGTGATACACCCTTAAGTTGACGATTTCTATCATTTAAGCCGTTAATGTTCACGTGTTCACCACGTGATGGGCATTTTTACCAAAAAGCCCTCACGTGGTGTACACGCGAATCACTTAATCCTTTTTTTTTCAAATGCCCATAATACCTTTCCTTCAATCCACGACTGAAACATGTGGCCTTTCAGGATTATAATAATCCAACTTTTGGAACATGAACCCTTTATGACTGTTAGTGCACCAGTCATCTTCTTCAACTCGTTGCTTATATAAATAGAGCATCTCATTTTTTTTCCAAAGTTCCTTGTACCCCCTTAGTTGACAGTCATCTTCTTTAACCGCTAAAGTATTTTTACTAAAACATTGTTGGATCATAACATGAAATAGACCCTAAAGTTTCAGTATATGTAGAACTAAAAGAAGAAAAAATAAGACTAAAGCAAAAGTAAAAGCACAAAATCCAAAACCAAAATTCATTGATAAATAATTGTGAGACATTTTAGTATCAAATAGAGCATAACCAGACCAAAAAAAATCAAAAATTTAATTTCTTACATTGTGCTTCATAACATGAAATAGACCCTAAAATTTAGACTTAAGACAGTATGGGCTGCATTTTTATCAGTAACAGAGGTTGTATGCATTCTTAATAGCCCTAAAGTTTCAGTATCAATATAAAACAGAGCATCCTTCAAAATTTTTATATAATGTAATAAGAGAAGTAAGCATAATGGTAGAGAAAACATACAACCGTGATGCTATGTCCATCAATGGTAGCTTCAAAATGATCCAGAATTACAGAAAAACTTGTTTCTATCGTCTTCTATGATGGAAATCTAGGTTTAATCACACCTTCGCCTTCTATTTCATGGTGGATCACGACCTTGAAATTTTAGGGTATTTTTTCGTCCTAAAAACCTCTAACACCAGAGCTTAGCAAGAATGGGAGTAATGAGGAGCCGGTTGGTTTCTTTCCCGCTTTGTTTTGCAGAGCTTGGGGACGAAGTTATTGGAAAAAGATTTGATCTTGTTCATCCATCCATTGATTAAAATAGCAACCATATGATTAAGAAGGCCACATGTTTCAGTCGTGGATTGAAGTAAGGGTATTATGAGCATTTGAAAAAAAAAGGGATTAAGTGATTCACGTGTAAACCACGTGAGGGCATTTTGGTAAAAGTGCACATCACGTGGTAAGCACGTGAACAGTTAACGGCTTAAATGACAGATATCGTCAACTTAAGGGTGTATCACTAATTCTAATTAATTTGAGGGTGGATCACTAATTTCAATTAGTAGATAGGGGTGTATCTATAATTGGCCCATATTTAAATAAGCTACTTTTGTGTGCGTATAATTTTATCATCACTTGTGCTAGAGATCTCCAATTAAACTAAATTTTTTTTATGATGGACTATTACCCAAGTTACAACAAGGTTTAGATACACCACAAGAGGTGTGTGAGAAGCACATAGCTACCTGAAACTTCATCTCTAACAGAGGTTGTTATCAAAAGACTGACACAATAGAAGGCACCACTAACAGGTGCAGTAAAAGGTACTACAAACGGATGCAGGAAAGGGCACCACCAACGGCCGCAATAACTTTTTGTCAAAGAATTTCAAACCCATGACCTCCAAGTTCAAAGGAGAGATGCCAACCACCTGAACAGGTGATTACTGGCATTAAACTAATTTTTTTTAGATATGATTAAGTAGTGCAAATAATATATTTTTAAAAAGAGAACGGATCAGGGTACATGCTTAAATGTACATGTTATATGTACAGCCTCATGTGGTACTCACATGGGGTTGATCTAAAAGCTAATTTTTGGTGAGAAAGTTCTCTTCACCATGTAGATTATCTTGACCAAACAACAGTCTATTCTAAAATGATAGCTTCATAAAAAATTGATCAGAAGTTCATTAAAAATTAATGGTGAAAAATGAACGATGCGAAAAAGAGTCAATTTTTAATAGGGATATCACTTTTAAAATGAGGTGATTTTTTGTGAGGATGATCTACATGATGAAGAGAACATTCTCATAAAAAATCAGCTCTTACATCAACCTCATGTGGATCCCACACGAGCTTTTCAACCTCATGTGGATCCCACACGAGCTTTTTAGTAACACTATTGGAACATTCTCTTATAAAATATATTTTAGTAACACTACTGGAAGTTGGATCAGCTTTTTGTGGATCCTGCAACAAAGTTGGGCACACATTTGTCATTTAACATCGGCAAAGTACACTTCCGCTTAATTGATTAAGGGAGAGCAGGTGTAGTGCAGTGAGACGTTGAAGATCTCCTCCGACTCTGAGGAAGATAGAGATAGATAGAGAGAGAGAAAGGGGGTGGGAAATCCATGACCCTCCTCAGAAGGGCCTCGTCCTCCACCTCCAGGTTCGCACAAGTTTTAGGGTCAACAACGAGGCCCTTCAGTACTTTGAAAAATCATGGAGAGTGCTTCATCTCCTCCACCTCCTCCCCTACACATGGGATTCACGTCTTTCACTCTCCCGTACGTTCTCTCTCTCTCTCTCTCTCTCTCTCTCTCTCTCTCTCTCTCTCTCTCTATGAAATCCTAGATTTCTTCATTTCTATAATTCATTTTCATCATTCAGAATTTTGTACAATTTCTTATCGATTCATTATCCTGGGGTTCTGCCATTTTGAAGGTTTTTTTTATATTATTAAATGGATTAAATTTCCTCTGTTTTCTTAATTTGTTTTTGAGTTAGAAATAGTTTTTTTAAAATGGGATTATTGAATGAACGAATGAATTGGTTTTGGTATGATGTAAATGTGTCTAACAAAGGACAGGACGAAGTTGGGATTGTTGCAAAGCTTTCGGAATGTATAGCTTCAAGAGGGGGAAACATACAAAGCGTCGACGTCTTCGTGCCCGATAAAAAGCACGTCTTCTACTCCAGAAGGTCCTCCTTCTCTTTCTTCATCCTTCTTAATTACTATATTTTGTATGCCTTTTTTTTTTTTTTGAACTGTTAAATTGGTTCGAATTTGTGATTGAATTTCTTATTTGATAATTGAAGCATAATAATTCTAGGGTTTTAATGATATTTAGACTTGGATGGATAATTGGATTTTTTTTCTATCTCAAAGGTACTTATTTTTTTATGCATTCTAAGAGAAACATGTCGATGGAACACTTCCAAAAGTGGAAAATGTAATGCCAAATTGCCAAAGTTCAACATTTCAATTTCAATCTCTAATTCCTTTTTTTTTTTTATTGGTGACTGCTGTAGTTGCAATTTTTGTCACTTGGATAAAATTGACTTCATTAACACTTACTAGCATTAGTTGGAAATGTCAGCTCCATTTCTGCTTGTTCGGTTACACATGAAGCTTGAAAATTGAATTGAAATCA
>MVGT01003797.1:18940-31373 GCA_002174775.1 Macleaya cordata
CTTAATTTTTGTGTGAGGACCTTGGTGCACTTCACTTATTTTTGTATGTCTTGCCTACGTGGATCCAATGGTTATTTAGTGGACGACTTTGTGACAGAGTGTGAAATGATAGGAAGCTTAGACTTATGTGTACAGCTTTAAAGAACAAATAAGAACTCTCAAATTAAGAGGAAATGTCAAACTAATATTGGTAAAAGCTGAATAAATTCATCCCCGGCATCTCCTTATAAATATTCAGAGTTCTTAAACTACTAGGACTCTAATTATTTGAAATTACTAAAACTAGCAAAATTTACTAATCATGGAAAAATTCGTGAAAACTCAAAAAATGTAAACTACTGATAGAGTAAATCACGACAGAATCGATGGTGACTGATTCCAACGTGTATAACTCAAATTATTGATTAAAAAAAAAACTTTTATAAAACTGTAAACTGCTCATTTGAAGGCCTAAGCAATGGGATTTGGCCAAAAAGTGGAAATTCCATGGCAACGCAATGAATCTTGAAGTTCGCGCGATTCCGACACCGAGGCCTTGGAATTCTACTAGTGCCTTTGTGAGTTTCCTCTCTTGGATTTGTCCAACTTATCCATAAAGTCTTTAGTAACTTGTTCTACATCACTTTGGTGGGCCCAATATCAGTTTTATATGTGTTACGGTTACATAGGTGGACAAAAATAGTTCTCGTGTGGGGGAGAGTGGGAGTGTGGGATGAATTTGTAGATTGGGGATTTTGGTGAGATACTTATTGTCTTATTATATTTAGATTTAAGAGCGCTAACACAGTTTTTGTGTAACCGCAGCAGGACCTGTATAGTTCTTGGGCAGGGGACACTGTGGGACCTACATGTTTTTAATGGGTGTCATGATGGGATCTACAATATTTTGTACATGCTATCTAGATTGGCATCATTCGTGTGAGAACATTTGCTTCACATGCATACAGAAGGAGTGTCTTTTGAGACTTTTTATGTACAACATTGCTTTGCTATGTGTTTGTTATGTGCGTGTCCGTGATTTGTGTCCCAACCAAAGTGCCTAATAGCAATTTAGTTGGTATAAATTGCTAGTATGGCTCTTGAACCATGGATGAGGTGTGCATGTTTATGGAGACTCAGTTAGACACATGAAGGTGACCGCTGCACTCAATCAAGTCCCTGATAGAACTGTAGAACTTGTCTCAGCATACAACATGGTATACCTAAAAGTTGATACTGAAGTATCGAACTCGGAATATTGTATCATGCTTTAAGTAACTTATAATAGGCTAAAGAGTTGGATTTTGATTTAAACCATAATACATGACCATAAACTGAACAAATATAGAGGTTACTAAAATCTGGTATCTTTGGCAGTGCGTTTGTCTTCGACCCCGTGAGATGGCCACGGGCGGAGATGGATGAGGACTTTCAGAAACTGTCAAAGTTTTTCAATGCAGTGAAATCCGTTGTACGGGTGCCTGATCTTGATCCCAAATATAAGATTGCAGTTTTTGCTTCAAAGCAGGTCAATAGTTTTCTATTTAAAGTGTCAGTATCATAATCACAAGCCTTATCACATTTGTTTCTGTTTCTTTCTCTTGGTAAAGGCATTATCATGCTGTTGCAGGACCATTGTTTGGTGGACTTGTTACACGCATGGCAGGATGGGAGACTTCCTGTCGATATAACCTGTGTAATAAGGTGGGATTTGAGGGATTTTAATTTGTGGCAGGTTTGTTGCCTTCTATCATGCTAACTTTAAAATTTAATATACTGTTTCAGTAATCACGAGAGAGGTCCAAATACCCATGTAAACCGGTTTCTTCAAAGGCATGGCATTCCATACCATTACTTGCGCACGTCTAAAGGGAATAAAAGAGAGGGAGAAATATTGGATCTGGTTCGGAATACTGATTTTCTTGTCCTTGCTAGATATATGCAGGTACTGATTTTCTTGCAAACTCTTGTTTTTTTGGATTCATAGTGTTGATTGATTACTCCATATTTGACAAGACTGAATAACTTATTATTTTCAAAATTGTAAAATGAATGTAATATTTATTTGAGGCAGTTGATACACTGGCATGCTTATTCATTCTTACAAGATCTTTTTGTGGGGTCCACACTCCACATGGAGATGATCCGAGGGTGTGAGAATGGTCTCCTCACCATGTAGATCATCCTTGTGTAAAATCACACCATTCTAATTTCTAACTAACCTCATCAAAGGTTGGTTTGAAAGAAATGATAAAAACGGATGGCCATAAATCACTCAACTTTAGTTGGGACTAGAAGTTGTAGAATGATGTGATTTTGGTAAGTAGAGCATCCTCATTGAAAATCAGTCAATGGATCATCTCCATGTATGCCCGACAAAAGATCTTGTAAGAAGTTGTATGAATAAGCTTGTACTTCTTTGATCATCTAGGAGTTTGAATGATGGTTTGGGTTAGCCCAGGTGCACAGCAGTGAGACCACATGTGCGTATTTACTATTTAGCTGTTTGGAGAAGTTTTTAGTATTTTTGGACCTTTTGGTCTTCATGAGCGATCATCCAATGCAGCTTATTCACATGATCGATCATGATTTTTCTGAGCATTGATCATAGAAGTTATGGTTATTGGTTACAAAAGCCACGTGGATATATGTGAGTTGCATGGCTTCAAAACCCATGTGGGTAACTTAGGAATTAATGAAAATTTATTTAATTAGTTTCATTAACGAATTAGTTTGTGTCCTAGACTAATTAGGATTTCTAGTTAGAAAGCCTTAGCTTTATAAAAGAAAGCCTATACGGCAACAACAGATAACAAGTTCTTCTTGTTAATTGAAATCAATAAAGTGCAAGAGAAAGTTCTCTTTTGATGTCTGCCGATTAATTCTTCTTCTGTGATAAGCTTTGCTAAGTCCTAGATTGTTCACACACTCATACTTACTTCTTGAAAAACAAATGGTTGCATCATATGGAATAAGATTATGTTGTTCATTACTAGATTAACCAGGTTTTGGACTCAAGATTCTAAGTCCATGGTGCTCCTCTCTGATAAGGGGAAGCTGAGTTGAGCCCTTGTAATGGTTGGTCCTGGGGCCGGCCGGAATGAAATGGTTCCTACCCGGAGGCCAGCAGGAGCAACTCGTTAAGAATAAAATAAGTAGACCAAAACAAAATTCCTCTCTACCATTAATTGACCCAAGATGGGAATATATATAAGGTTTACACTTGTTCTCTTCTTTTTATTTATTTATTTATTTATTTATTTATTTATTTATTTATTTTTTATGTGAGAAGCATTCCCAAATTTACTTTAAAACAACTCTTAGCTAATGAATACTCTTAACTAATAGAAACTTCTATCGTAAGTTCGTCACCGTCTTTCTAATCAATCACTCTACTTTATTTAAAAACACCAATCTACTACGTCAACCTTTGTGTAAGGTTCTCATGCATGTATTAAACACGCTCGTTGGTGGGGTCCACCGATGCATTATCCTCCACTGCACCACTCTTATCGTTAGGGTTCAAAAATGGTTCTGACAGGTCCCTTGCCTGTCTGCAAATCATTGGATGGGAACAAGCTTCTTCCTTTCTCCAACACATAAGTAAATTGGTGAATTGCTCTACAACAAATTTCACTTCCTAGGTGACACTTGTTCTGATGCTTTATTGCTTGTAGTATCATCATCTACTCCTTCTCCCAACTATGATATTGGCAACATGAATCCTATTTCATTATTCAATGCTTAATGAGGTTTCATTTATTTAATAAAGTCATCTATTGTATGTGTTGAATCTATAGCATTGTATACCTGTGCAGATATTGTCAGGAAAATTCTTGGAGAGCTATGGGAAGGATATTATCAACATTCACCATGGGCTTCTGCCATCATTCAAGGGTGGGAATCCTTCTAAGCAGGTACAATTTTCATACCTCTTTTTTTCATGGGTCATTTGAGTTGCACTTCACTATTTTTATGCAACGCATAACATTAGTTTTATAATCCATAAAATGAAAAAAAACCATTGGCAGGCATTTGATGCTGGTGTGAAACTGATCGGGGCTACTAGTCATTTTGTTACTGAAGAACTTGACTCTGGAGCAATTATCGAGCAGATGGTGATATTCTTTTGCCTGGTTACAATTGCTTTTCTATTTACTCTGTATTGGATTATTAGGATGATATTGCCAGTAGGCCCAGTACTTATAATTTCAGATCACCCTACCAAATCACCTAGGACCAATGAGCTGGTGGATGGCTGCTCCTGCCCCCCAATTTATTAAAAAAAAAAAGAAAAAAAAATTAAAAGGAAACTGTTATGCGTACAATGCTAGGCACTTGAACATGTTCTTTCTGTCTTCTCTCTCTGTCTCTCTCATAGTGATGCAGTATTTACTGTCAATACTATTCACTTCAATTCACTATGTTTTAAATTTTTAATTGTTGGTACTTGGTAGTCAGAAAGATGTTTTACAATAACAAACTATGTTATTTAATTTTTACAAGTACAGAAGTATAGTTGGGGATATGGCTGAGAACTGAGAGGTGATGAGTTATAGAGTTGGTGGAAGTATCTCTTCGAGGACATTGTCAAGCCATATTTGTCGTAACAGTTTCAGTACCAGTATGTGCAGCTTAAGATAGATTCACGACAAAGCCAGTAACTCAGTATAATGAAGGCCAGATATTGGCAGGTCAGTTCAGGGTGCACATTGATTTAAAATCAACCGAGTAATCATTCAGGTCCTATATGGACTTCGGATGGAACTCAAAACAGGAGAAAGGTCTCTTTTCTTGGGAAAACTTCTCTTACAGTAACCATATAGTGCCTTAGTGTTAAACACTCCCCCGGGAGGTCTTTCAAACCTGTTTGGAGCAAAATTGGAAGCTCCTGAAAGCAGAGTTTCTTCTTCTATAGGCAGCGAGTGCTGCAGCTCGAAGCACCGTAGCCAGATAAATCATCAGGAAAGATCTGTCACTATAACTATGTTGTCATACCTGAATTAAACTGTTTTTCAGGCATACTAGATAAGCTAACAAGCTATTGTTTACAAGAGATAAGTCACTAAATGATTTGAAGCCCAACATCACTACCAAAAGACATGCACAAATGTTTCTATCCTATAGATATAGTGCAAGGGAAGAAATTGTTAGAACAGCTGACTAAGAAAAAGTTTCATACTCAGAAGTCTTGTAGAGAAATAAAAAACAACCAGAGCATTTTCATGAAAAATATATTAGCAGTTATATGCTGCACTAGAGTAAATCTTCTCCCCCTTTCCCTTCCCCTTCCAACAGAGTAGATGGGTCACCCACATGAACAATATAAACATGTAATTTTAGAAAATACTTTTTGGTAATGGCACAGGACCCATGTCTTTCACTAACCATACAGGGCCTTAAGAGATAAAAGAGTCCCCGAGTAGGTTTGTGAATTAGATGACTTAATGTTGTAGCCATGTACTTTTACTCAAGGGAACCATAGATAGTTTTCTTAATGTCATTGAGCTGGTATGCTGTTACTGTCTTTTTAATTTTCTTTTCCTTTTTTTTTTCCCTTTTTTCTGTTTACTATTTTTTGTTCATGATATTGATGAATCACAATTCAATGTCAATGCCATTTCGTTGCTAGAAGATTATGGTAATAGATGACTGAATCTAATCTAGATTTGATTGGCATAATTGTCCAAAACTTTTTAAGGCCATCAGCTATCCAGTTCTTCCCAGGTCCGCATCCCTCGTTTCAGAAACCTTGATTTGTACTCAACCAAATTATGCACAAATCCAGAAGTTCTCTAGTTTTTGAAGATGACTAGTTGTGAAGGTAGTAAATATTTGTGTGCGCCGACTCCACCATTCAATTTGGTCTTTTGCTGGATTTATCTATGTACACAAAGTTAAAGCGTTTTTGACAATATCCTTGTTGTATGTCATGTTCTTTTATTTTTCAGTCACATTTATGTGTATGGATTAAAAGTTTACTCATGGGCTATGGAATCCTATTATATTAGACAAACAGTGTAATGTTGAGTTCATTGTGCAGGTTGAGAGAGTGTCGCATCGAGATAACTTACAGAGTTTTGTGCAGAAATCAGAGAGCCTTGAAAAACAATGTCTTTCAAAGGCAATAAAATCATACTGCGAGCTCCGTGTGCTACCTTACGAGGAAACCAAGACTGTTGTATTTTGACTGGGAGACAGAGAATTAAAGGGCCCGGGTAAGTTGAGTAGGCTTCTAATCTGTATGTGTTTCTAGCCAATTCTTGTCAAATAAAAAAATTTCATTTCTTAGTGCTTCACCTATTTCAGCATTAATAGTTTGATTTGCCTTTAAATTCTTCTTCTTTTTTCTCCTCGCAGAAGACTAACTATAGCAGAATAACATGTGCGTGTGAAAATAAAGTAATGGAATTTCAATTAAAATACTTATTTGTTTGGGTCATTTGAATTTTAAACAACAAAAATTACCAATATTATTACTTTATTACTACTAAGAAATCAAAATTACAAAGGTATTAAAGGAATTTTAGATTAATAAAAAGAAGTTTTATAGTCAAGTATAAAAATAGCTACTAATTGAAAACACCAGAAAGTTTGTAGAGAATCTTTCTAGGGGATCCATTTCTACGACAAATACATTTGGTAGGTACAATAACAATCAAAGTGACTTAACAAACCTATTAACCATGCAGGCTGAATGAAATTAACTGGTACCGTCGAGAATCAAAGCGGGCATAATTTGGAGAGTCTAAAACGATTCTAAATTTCTAAAGACTATTTGATGCAGTTGAAATAACTAATAAGTGAAATTTCAGTTGTGTGATCACGTAAAGAAACTCAATCGAATTCTTAACTGTCTCGAATATCAATCATTTGTCATTTTCATCTTTGATTGTTTTTATTTTTCGAATAATCAGGAGTTAAGACCATTATAATGCTATTTTTATTGGTGCATAAACTGAACCAACAATGAGGATAAAAGGGAAAATAACAGCTAGATTCTTTAAATACAGATACACAATGCATCGAAGCGTATAACTCATGCATCAAGAAAAACCATTTCGACATGAAAAACTAAAGAATTATAAGAAACATATAAGAAGAAAGCTGCCAAGGGAACCAAATTTAGGTGGTGTTAGTGTTTTTTTAGGCTTCTGAATCTGACTTGTGTGAATGTTACTTGTTTGCATTTGACTTCTCTGGATTGAATATGACTTGTTTCAATACTTATAGCTCTTCGTCAAGTCG
This sequence comes from Macleaya cordata, assembly GCA_002174775.1. NCBI lineage: Eukaryota > Viridiplantae > Streptophyta > Magnoliopsida > Ranunculales > Papaveraceae > Macleaya > Macleaya cordata. The sequence goes on from MVGT01003797.1 coordinate 26,168, forward strand.
ACATTTAAAGTGAGTATTAAACTAAAAAATTGAGCTGAATTTGAGATGAAAACTGACTCAGTGTACAATCAAATGAAGTATTAATAAAATTCCTAAACTTGAATATCTAAATACAAGGTCAGATTCCCACGAGTCATATTCAGATGCCTTGAAAAAGAAAAAAAAGAACTCCACCACCTTAGTTTCTAAAGAAAAGAAACACAAGACGATGGGTGACATACAAGTAGTTCTTCTTGTAATTAGTCAAAGAGTAGTGAGAGCTAAATTTGTGGATGGGTGAAATACGGAGAACGTACATTATGTAAAATGTCATAAATAAAAGCTCTCGAGAATGACTTTGGGAAGTTAGACTTAAGTTTGGTACGGGTTGGGGAAAGGCTAAGCCAAGCTACCACCTACCCCTCACTTGAGGGATGCTGCGAGAGGTAGTACCCCTTCTTGGCCGAGAGCGTACATAAATGATGTGGTCCTAAGGGCAACCGAAAGTCTGTTTTGTCCTTAAACTCCGAAGATCTTGATTACCCCCTGAAGACTTCGGCTTTTTTTTTGACAAAATCATCACGTAGTAAACATTTTAATGGAAAGTTAGTTTTGTAAGGGGTAAAACGCCTCATTATGAGGTGTTGGTGCATATGAAGTATAGATAGATTTGGTGCAAGGGTTAGGATCCTGTGACCCCAGGTCTTGGCAAAATCTTATGACCCTTGATTTCATTTGAGTTCATGGTGTAAGTTTGTTTGGACAAGGGATTTGGAAGAAGGATTTTGTGGGGACCAGGGATTTGGTGGAAAAATCATGTTATATTTTTCTTCAAAATCCCTCGTCCTCACAAAATCCCTCCCTAAAATCCCTTGTCCAAACAGACTATATATGAAAATTGCTTTTCAAAACGGAAAATGCTATTCAGATCTACAAATAAGTACCCACATGATGTGGTGGCATCTTGAAATAGCACATTTAAGATTGAGTTGAATGTGATTGCTGAGAATCTGAGATGATGCCACATCTGTAGGTACTTTCTGAGTTGAATTCGTCAATGATGGATGTGGGGATTTGAAGATTAAAAAGTAGTAGAATTTGTGGATTTAACGCTTTCGATCAAACCTCTCCAAAATCAGAAAAGTTTTCTCTTGGCTCAATTGATCCTTAGGCCCGAAACCATCTCGAAGCATTTTATTAGACTCATAAGATCGTAAAGATTATTCCAATTTGCATCGATACATAAAAATAGAATTTTGCGCATTATTCAGATTTTGATGTAATTTCATCCATCATCTTTACTTTTTATTTTTCTCTTTCTCAAGTGTTTATATATAATTTTTTTTTGGGGAAAATTAGCAAAAAACTCCTACTTGAAACGTATCTTAGGATTTAGCCCAACAGACGTTTTCATTTAGTCTAAAGCCCCTGGGTAACTGACTGAAACTCTCTCCGATATGGTTTCACTGAAACCCTCAGTCTATAAATTACACACACTGAAACCCTCTCTGCTAAATTCTAAAATATTTTAGTAAGGGTTTTTGGCCAAAATACCCCTTTTTTTCGTTTTGATGTTTTATAAACCCAAGTTTCCGTTTTTATTTTTTTTGTCTTTGGGTGGAGATATCCAACTCCATTTGCTCTAGTTGCAATCCGCCAATTGCACATGGGCCTTTGGCCTAGTAGTTGGGCTCCCTTTTCATGATTTAAGAAGTCTTGAGATCAAGACTTCTTAGATATGGTTTACCATTAAATTTGTCACATGTACTGTGTTGGAACTCTCTCTTCGTTCGCAGTGGTGACTTCTCTCGTCCCGTTGTATTGTCGACGTCTCTCTTCGTCCATGATAGCGATTTTCGTATGCTCGTGGATATTTATGATTTCTTTTCGTCCATACTGGCGGCTCTTTTGATCTTGGTCGTGGCTCTGTGCTTCTTATACTTATTTCTAATAGTCAACGATGTATCTTCGCCTTTTCATTGTAATTTGAGCAATCATGCTTCAAAAAAAATGCGCTAATTTGAAATCTCATTAAATTAGTAAAGAATTAAAAAAAAAAAACATAAAATAAAGAATAGAATGGTTTCCAAGTCATTTTTGGCCTTTAACAGGTACATTTTCGTAATTGAGCAACTTCACAATAACCGTAAAACCGGTAAAAACATTCTGAAAAAAAAAAACGGCAATCTGTGAAGGGGAGGAGAGGTCTAAGGAGGGGGCGGGGCCGGGCCGAGTAGCCAACGTCCCTTGGGCGGTTGAAATTCGAATCCTAGTTGGGACTTCAAAAACAGAAACGACGCGTCTCTTTGATTCACTACTCCTGATGCCCTATTTATATTCAATTAACTCCTTTCCACCCATTCATACAATTCGCTCCCCCCATCTTAATCCTCATCCGTACACAAACATAATCCCCTTTTACTACTAATCATCCTTAACTGTATCTAATTAATCTCTCCCCCTAAATTAATTAATCTGCCAAGTATTATTACTGTCATTACTTAATTAATTTATCATAATCATTGATTAATCGATCTCATGTTCATGTTCATCAACAACAAAATGGCTTCCATGACAACAACTACGACGACTACATTAACAGACCGTTTCGCGCATTCGGTCACTCCGAGTGCTCTTCGATCGTATCTCGCAGAGTTCATCTCCACCTTTCTCTTTGTATTCGTCGCCATCGGTTCAACCATGTCTTCCCGTAAGTATTTTACTTCTAAGTACTATTATTAATTATACTACTTTGTATTTCAAGTTCAAGTAGAGTATTCCTGTTTACCCGAGGAACCGAACTGAAATGGAACCAAAACCAAAATCAAAACCAGAAACGGAGAACCTGTTAATAGGGATTGAATTTGTTCTTTGATTTTATATAACTTTTAACATTTTTTATATGAAAAGTAAAATGTTGGAGAAAATATAATTAATAAATGAAAACCAACCCGGAACGTATATATTCTGCTTACAGTTCCACCATTATCAGTATTCAAACTGAAACCGACAAGAATCTGAAGTCAAATAAACCTACCCGTTAACAGTTTTTGATTCGGATCCTGATGGGAACTTGATTTTACCCTTTTTCACAAAAGGGTTGTTTAAGAGGAAAATGCTTTTTGGACTGATGCTTGTACAAAACTTATGTCAGACGCTTATGTGGCATGGTGGGATCTACCACTTTTTCCTTCCAAAAGTATACAATAACTTACTGAATCCTACAGAAAAATTTAGAGAATTGAAATCTGACGATTTGTGTCAAACCCAAAATATTTCCTTTTAGATTATTCTGTAGGTTTTTCGGTAATCCGACTACTACCGATTTTAAAGAGGGTTTGCAACTTATGTGGCAGTAGGACCCACTATGCCACATAAGTGTCGGACATTGATTTTGTAAAACCATCGGTCCAAAAAGCACTACTTTATTTAAGGTGCCTTTATTTTAGAGCAAGGCACCCACTGAATCAGTCGGTGAGTCGAACCCTAGATTAACAATTTATGCCCTTCGTTTTAGGTAAGTAACCGCCAAATTAATTAGAAAAATGGTAACTTGCGTTTTAATTATTAATTAGAGAAATGGAAATTTGCGTTTATTTTTTTATTTTTAAAAAGAATAAAAAAATTGTGTTTAATTTGTTATGTTGCGAAATGGACAGGTAAGCTGATTGCAGATGCCACGTCGGATCCATCGTGTCTTGTGGCCATCGCCATTGCGAATGCTTTCGCGTTATCGTCGGCAGTTTACATATCAGCAGGCGGCCATGTTAATCCAGCTGTCACATTTGGATTGGCTGTGGGAGGACACATCAGCATTCCAACTGCCATATTTTATTGGATCATGCAGTTGGCGGGATCCGTCACGGCTTGCCTTCTCTTGAGAGTTGCCACTGCTGGTCATGTAAGTTTTCCTCATATATTTACAATCGGTCTTTTTCCATAAAGGTCCAATAAGTGTAAATATAGTGTAAGAATAGTTTCAATAAATAGGTGTAAATAGAGTGGAAAAAAAATCTTATGAACGAGAATAATTATAATGGAAAACGTAAAAAAAGTCTCTGTAAAAAAAAGTCATTGTGTTTTTAATCCTTTTTTATAAATTTAGTCCCTACTTTTATAACTTTTATGTCCAAAACTAAGGACTAAATTTATAAAAAAAAGATTAAAAACATAATGACTTTTTTACAGGGACTTTTTTTCTAAAACCCCTAATTATAACTTAAAATGTACCTCTTGAGGGCGCCTTTTTTTTTCTATAAGTGTAAATAGAATGTAAGAATAGTTTCAATAAATAGGTGTAAGCAGAGTGTAAGAATAATCTTATGAACGAGAATAATTATAACTTAAAATGTACCTCTGGAGGGCGTGTTTTATTACCGTTGACCATGAGTTTGGAAATTCTTCTTGATCTTCAGGTAATTCCAACCCATGCCATTGCAGTGGAGATGACGGGTTTCGGAGCTTCGGTGCTTGAAGGTGTGCTAACGTTCGCCCTAGTGTACACCGTATATGCAGCCGGAGACCCGAGGAAGGGAGGATCGTCGCTTGGTGGGCAAGCAATTGGACCCATAGTGATCGGGTTTATTGCGGGTGGAAATGTATTAGCAGCGGGTCCATTTACTGGTGGATCAATGAACCCGGCGTGTACATTCGGGTCTGCTCTAATAAGTGGTAGTTTCAAGAACCAAGCGGTTTATTGGGTCGGGCCATTGATAGGTGCAGGAATTGCAGGCCTTCTCTATGACAATGTTGTGTTTCCTCCTCAGCAGTCGGCCGCGGATTCATCACGCGGTGTCGATGGACTAGGAGTGAGTGTCGGGTTCTAAGAAAATAAAAATGGAGACCCGATCTTCAATTGTCTCATTAATTTTTTTGTATTTTTTGGTTTGTTTTATGTTTTGGATTGTAATGAAAAAAAATAAGAAAAAAATAAATTATCCTCTCAAATATTCGGGAAAAGTACATTAAAAACACATTAGTTTAGAGAAATTGTACGTAAGTCACCATTTTCATACTAAATACAAAAATAGCACCTTCCTCCAATTTTTGCCCAAAATCTTCATAAAATACCCTCTTAGCTTTTTATTGTCTAGACCCTTTATTCTTCAATCTACACCCTATTCTAGACTCACATTTGGGATCATTTCATCTAAAAAGTAAAGGTATTTTACGGTAAATTAAGGAGTGGATGTTGTCTTCAATCTAGACCTTTATTTTTCAATCTAGA